>JAZEWT010000018.1:11518332-11536012 GCA_036362905.1 Mordacia mordax
CCGACACACCATAGACAGACGAGAGACACACCGACACACCATAGACAGACGACAGACACACCGACACACCATAGACAGACGACAGACACACCGACACACCACAGACAGACGACAGACATACCGACACACCATAGACAGACACACCGACACACCATAGACAGACCACAGACACACCGACAAACCACAGACAGACGACAGACACACCGACACACCATAGACAGACGAGAGACACACCGACAAACCACAGACAGACACACCGACACACCATAGACAGACGACAGACATACCGACACACCATAGACAGACACTCCGACACACCATTGACAGACCACAGACACAACGACAAACCACAGAGAGACGACAGACACACCGACACACCATAGACAGACACACCGACACACCATAGACAGACGAGAGACACACCGACAAACCACAGACAGACGACACAGGCACACCGACACTCCGACACACCGACAGACCACAGACATGACACAGACACACTGACACACCACAGACAGACAGACGACACAGACACACCATAGACACAAATATCCCCCATATAGCCTCAACAGACTAGGGTCAAGTGCCGTTAGCAAGCACCTATGAAGGTCGACACGGCACACGCCTTTGTCTCTCTAGTGGCAATGTTTACACACTGCACTAGGTACGTGTTTAAGGCTGAGTCGACTTAGGGGAGGACCAGGACCGGTTCAGAAAATCGTCACTGTTCGCCGTGAGCGGGGATTCGTACTCGGGTCGCCGGGTTTGTAGCCCAGCGCGCTAACCACAAAGACACAGACACACAGATTTACAGACACACAGGCAGAAAGACAAACGCACACAGTGTAAGCCATGTTAAGCAGGGTTTATTGTTCATATTTAGGTACAGCGATGATAGTAATAGCGAGGCTATAGCTCGTCACGCGTGAAGTGTAAACTGCGAGTTCCCGTTCTCAGTGCGTGCTGGGACCGGCCCAAGGCGCATAACAACATTAACACCACAATTAGAGTAATCGTCACGAGTATCACAATTACTCCTTCGCTAAAAAAAAAAACATATATAGGGCGATCCGTTTATAGATACCCCACTGACGTCTATTAAAATATATAAGCTGTGTAAACTGACGCTCTGGTAGGGACGTCTAGCGGAATGCTTTCAATCGGAATGTATTCGTTTAGAAACCTTGCACTACTTGCATTCGTGGGGTATCTGTAAGCGGATCACTCGACATTGTTGCACGTGGTTCACGTCCTGCTGGTGATGGCGTTTGGAGACTGCGTAATAACACGGTGATCCATTTGCAGACACCGCAGCGATTGTCAAACAGCTGAGTAGAAGCTGTGACGGCGGATGGGTCCGCATTTTAAAGGTGAGGCGTTCCCACAGATTGCACAAGTGTTGAAATTGCTGGCGGGAGATGTGTTATCATCAGCCATGGTTAATCCACTGTTGGATGAAGGCCTGTGTATGCACGTGTGAATACGCGCATCGTGGCTGGTCGGCCACCTGCTGTCGTGCTGTCGGTATGGTACTGCGCCCCTGGATTGGACTCAAGTGCGGCGTCAGTGAATGGATCGCCAGGTAGGTGACAGACGCAGGTCTCCGTGTGCTTGGCGTCGGAACGACTCCGGGATGGAATTCAGCAGCGCGGGGAGCGCATGACGATGATCGACGGTCATCGTCGTCATCAGTGACGCGGAGGCGACGTGCTCCCACGTCCCGCGTACGTGTCTACACACGTTGCCGTGCGGACACGTTCCCCCTCGCTCTCTCGGGCTTCCTCCTGTGCAGCGGTGTGTCAATCCACTGCTGGATGAAGCCCTTACCACGGCGTGCTGCCTGACCATATTTCCCCACGCTGCTCAGTGCGGGCTGGCGGAGGCGACAACTGCTCGAGTCAAACAACATAATCTCATCTCAACATAATGTAAATTTCAAAATGAAAATCGACACTAGCATTCATGTAATGGGGGTCATGCGAGCTCCGCTGCCACTAGAGGCCGCTACAACCACCACTAAATATTGATCGTGCCGATGGGATCAATTTGGGATGGCGAATTGTTACTCGCCTTGCTAAGCGGTTACCGCTTTGACAGCCGGAATAGTTTTCTGCAAAGAGATGAGTCTTCCCCACACTTAACTCACCACGCGCCGGTCAGGCATTATCTGCGGTGAACCCAGGGCTAGGGCTGGGCCGACAGGAGCGAGAGGGATGGGGATGTACGGGCCTTGCATCATTGCTTCAGCTGCCGCGCCGGGAGATTGGATCGAACCGGGTCAGCGGGTAAACGAGTAAAGTATAAATGTGTCGAGTCGGTGGAGATGTCTCTGTGGCGAAGCGGTATTATTTACCACCTCCCAGGTGGAACAGCTGCCAGAGCCCCCCCCCCCGCCATGCCCCCCACGCTGCGTCAATAGCCTCCCAACGACAGCAGAGGGAGGAGGAGCGACCGGGGTGGGGTATTTTCCGGAGCACAGCCCCGGGATAGCTTGAGCTGGAATTGAGCCGCGCCACCCACACGCGCGGCCGTCAGGGTCGGTCGGCTCTTACATTGCCACGACGACCGTACAGCGATAACGATCTATATAATGCTGTTATAAATATATACAGACGACGCATCACTACTGGTATTACTATTATGTACAATGTGTATACAGCACTTTCGGGGCTTGGTTTGTAAACTAGGCGGTGGTGGCTCAGAGCCGAGGCGTTTGTAGTGCGTATAGAGGGGGCTTCTCCGGGGTCTCCGCCGGGACCAGCGAGAGGAGTGTAGCTCTCTCCGTTGTCGTCCATCACAGACAGACCGTGCGGCCTGCAGCCTTCATATAGGTACAGTCTATATTCTTCATATAGATACAGTCTACAATCTTCATATAGATACAGTCTATAATCTTTATAATATCGATGTGTGTACAAAGAGAAACAAAAAAGAGATCCCGTCAAGGCGCAGCCGTGCGGGTGGATGGAAGGAGGAGGGAGGGTGAAGAGAGTGAGGGAGCAGAGCGAGTCGGGACTCTGCGAGCCTCTTATACCCGGGGGGTTGAATTGGGAAACATTCCCCATGGGAACCCGAGTCCGCGTCCCCTTAAGAGTGGGGGTCTCGGGGTGCTCCCCCAGGAAATGTTCAGTTCACGAGTTGACGCATTTCGTGCATTTTTGTGACTTTTGAGATGTCATGTAAATCCATCCACGTTAAAAACAACGCCGAACGCGTCACCTCTGGAATTCTCCTCTCTGGCCTTTCTCTGCGATCCGCCACAATTCCGTCCCTGCTCGTACAGCAATAGCGTCCACCCTTGTTGGTGGAGTCAAGAGGAGAGCATTTGTGAAGAGGAGGACGGATGGTTGAGTGTTGCTCCACCAACTTTCATCCTCGTCTTCCATCACCACCTCCTTCTCAAAGTCTTCCTCCTCCTTTTCTTCTTGCACCTCCTCCCGTTCACGACCAGCAGGTGGACCGCTGAGTCTTCTGCCACCAGAGGGCATGCCTCAAGGGGTGAGGTGGAGAGGGACGACGAGGTGGAGGTGGAGACGGTCCGGGTCGGGCTGGAGATAGGTGTGGTCCGTGGACAGGTAAAGATGGGTGGAGACATCCGTGAGTATGAAAGATCATCTGGAGGTAGAATAGTCGGTTTGCGAGAAAGAAGAGGGTGGGGGGAAGGAATACGAGAGGAGCAGGTGGTGGACCAAAGGAGGAAGAGGAGGAAGATGATGCACAGATAGAGGACAAGTGGGGGGAGGAAGTTGACATGGGATGCAGGAAGATGAAAGGACGAGGAGGAGGTTGATTGGAGGATGCTGGTGAAGAGGATGGGGAGACTCGCGTCTCACATGTGCCTCTTCATGTGCAGGGCCAGGTGGTCGGAGCGGGAGAAGGCCCGCTCGCACAGGTGGCACTGGAAGGGCCGGTGGCCCGTGTGCTTGCGAAAGTGACGCGTAAGCTCGTCAGAGCGAGCGAACTTCCAGCCGCAGCCTTCCCAGTTGCACTGGTAGGGCTTCTCTCCTGCGGGACAGGAGACAGAGAGAGAGAGAGGGGGGACATTCCACACAGTGAGACGGGACACCAACACAGTGAGACGGGACACCCACATAGCGAGAGAGAGGAGACATCCAGAGAGAGAGAGAGAGGGGACATTCACACAGTGAGAGAGAGGAGACACCGACACAGTAAGATGCCACATACACAAAGAGGCGGGACACCCACACAGAGATGGGACACCCACACAGTGAGAGACAGGATATACACACACAGACGGGGCTCCCACAGAGAGAGACGGGACACCCACACACACACAGACGGGACACCCACAGAGAGATGGGACACGCACACAGAGAGACGGCAGAGCGAGCGCACCTCCGCAATCACGTGATGTCACCCTCTATACTAAACACAAAGATCGCCCAGGTAGACTTCACCCGATTGGCGGGACAAGTGCTGTAACACCGATGAGTGGGTAGCGCTTGTCACCCGCAGCACGCCCGACCGCCTTTGTTTCTCTAGCGGCGATGTTTACACCACGCACCAGGTACTCATTCGAAGCTGAGTCGACATCAGATAAGTCGCTGCTGCTGGCGCTCATAAGCGGGAATAGAACTCTCGGGTGGCCGTGTCTGGTAGCGCTAACCGCCACGCTACCGCTCCCCACGACTGCACAGACACACACGCATCGGCACTCACACCCACATACTCACCCGCATACACACCCATATACACACACACATAGACACACACATATACATATACACAAAGACAAATGACAACGATCCCCCATATAGTCTTAACAGAGTGTAGGGTCAAGTGCCGTAAGTGAGCACCTAAGAAGGTCGACACGGCACACGAGGGGTGGGTAACCAGTACCACTCCCGGCGGCCTTTGTCTCCCTAGTGGCAATATTTTGACATTGCACTAGGTGCTCATTTGAGGCTGAGTTGACCTAGGGGAGGCACAGGACTGGTTCAGAAAATCGTCACTGGTGTTGGCCGTGAGAGGGATTCGCACTTGGGTCGCCGGGTTTTAGCCCAGCGCGCTAACCGCTGACCCACCGCTCGCCACGTGTACACAAAAATATAGATGTACGCACACAGACATAGTTGTCTATACGCATAGGTGTACACACACGGGTACATAACACACAGGATGGACATGCACACACATAATAATAATTGCACTCCTAGAGCGCTTTTCACCCGAGGGTCACAAAGCGCTTGCAGGCGGTGCATTAAACGATGTCAGTGTCATAAGAACATAGAGCCGTGGTGGCGAGGAACACAGACTCTCAAAACACGCTCAATAACTGTGTTGTCAATGTGTTTGACATCTATATTACGCATTAACAGAAAAACATTCACACACAGGTGACACTCATATACATATTGCATAAAGACACACATACACACACTATGCACACACATACTACAACAGCCATTCGACATCACCGCAGCACGTGTGCCATGCTCGGTGCACATTGAGGTGGATACATACTTTTGAAGTACACGAGACGCACACAGGAAGAGGATTAACAAATGCCCCCACAAAGATACCCCGTTTTATCGAATTCGTAGCGTAGTGCGCTGAGCCACCGCTCCTCACTACTCACTCACACACTCACCCGCCCACATTCCCACTCACCCACCTACTCACACACCCACTCACACACCCACTCGATCACATACCTACTCACACACTCACACACCCACCTACTCGCATACCCACCCGCTCACACACCCACTCACCCACCTGCTCACACACCCGCTCACCCACCCACTCACACACCCACCCGCTCACACACCCACTCACCCACCCACTCACACACCCACTCACACACCCACTCACACACCCACTCACACACCCGCACACTCATAAACCCACTCACCCACCCGCTCACACACCCGCTCACCCACCCGCCCGCTCACACACCCGCTCGCTCACCCGTGTGCGTCCGTAGGTGCGCCTTGAGGTGCGAGCTTTTGGTGTAGGTCTTCCCGCAGCCCGGATAGTCACACGTGTGCGTCGCCGTGCGCTTCCGCGCGCCCCACGAGCGGCGGCCCCTCTTCCCTGGCCCCACTTTACCCTCGACTTGGGGGGGTAGGGACAGGGGCAGGGGGGCCGTAGGCGCCGGGGGGCAACACGGATTGCTCCCCGGCGGACCGAACATCGCCACGGCGTCCAGCACCGAGGGGGAGGAGGGCGGCGTGACCAGGGTCTGGTGGTGATGGTGGTGATGGTGTTGATGTCCGTGATGGTACAAGATGTTAAATTGCCCTTGAAAGTGTATCCCTTGCTGCTGCTGCTGATGATGTTGCTGCTGCTGTAGTTGCTGATGATGGTGCTGCGCTTGCTGCTGATGACTATACAGGCGTCCAAAGGCCGCTGGGAAGCGGTGGTGCATCGGGAAGTGCTGCTGTTGCTGCTGCTGTCCGTGGTGCTGTAGGTGAGCGTGATGGTCGTCCGAGAGAGACAATGGGTAAGCGTGTCCACCCTTAGCGGGCTGCTGGTGACGCAGTCGGTGGTGGATCTTGCTGGGCTCGGACGCTTCACCGACCATGAAGCACCCATGCGCGTCAGGTCCCCCAGACCCCCCAGGGCCTCCGGCGCCTCCAGGACCTGCCGGGTTGTGCTCTCGCTTAATGTTCTGGCCCAGTTGCTGGATGTGAGTGAGAGGGATGAGCCTTTGGCTCTGCTGTTGCTGATTATGATGATGCTGATTCTGTTGCTGCTGATGATGCTGCTGCTGCTGATGCTGCTGATGCTGCTGCTGGAGCTGATGATGATGATGGGCGCGAAGTGAGTCGATGTGTAGTCCCGGGTAAATGTGTCCGCCGTTAGCAGTAGGCACTTGCTGATGCTGGTGCAACTGCTGCGCTTGCTGCTGCTGTTGTTGTTGCTGCTGCTGCAAGTCGTGAGCCTTGTCGGTAGAGAAGTGCGCGGCATCCCCGTGGCTCAGAAACCCGGTGCCCGAGAAATCGAGGTCTGGGGTGAGCAGCTCTTCCACCAGGCTGGGGCACGGCTTGGCTTGGAACGCGTCCACCCCGCACGCTGCGTATACAGGGTCCCGACTGTCAAACGCCGCGGCACCAGCAGCACCCGCACCACCGCCCGCACTAGCGCCTGCACCAGCGCCCGCACCACCGCTGCCGCCGCCACCAGCAGCAGCGGCGGCAGCACCGCTGGTACAACTTTCAGGCGTCTCTGGCAGCGCGTAATTGGAGGTGGCGTTGGCGGCTGCAATGGAGGAGCTGGAGGAGACACAGCCGTGACCGGGAGCGCATGGGAGGCCCTCGGGTGAGGGGGTCGCGGTGTGCGACGGTGGAGGCGGTAGAGGCGGTGGAGGCGGCGGCGGCGCCGTGGCGTAAGCGGGCGGCGCGTCGCCTGGGCAGTGCTGCATGCTGTTAGACAGGATGAAGTCGATGTCCAAGAGCTTGCCCAGGTCCTCGTCCTCCCTCCGAGGCTGAGGAGTAGTCACCCTCCAAGTCTGCGGGGGGTCGACACGGCGCGGTTGAGTTGCGCGGTGCGTGGAGGGGCCGGGAGCTGCAGCGTTTGGTGCGAGGAGGCACGGGCTCCGTCGTTGTGTATGCGTGATGCTAGCCACCCATCCCCTTGTGTACCGCGCCGCTAGCAGCGCTTGACCCCAGAGTCTGCTAAGGCTCATGCGTGGCATCTTGGTGTGTGTGTGTGGGGAGCGCTAGTGTGGTGGTTAGCGAAACAACACACTCGAAAATTGTGGCGAGGATTTGATATTTGATTGCTGGCGCGGGGTCTAAAACATCGGCACTGGGGAGACAAAGGCGGTCGGGCGTGACGTAGAACACTTCACTCCCTCGTGTGCCGTGCGGGCCTTCATAGAGGCTCGCTAACAATATTTATTCCAACAGTCAGTCTGTAGGGTGGACTTGGTAATTCTGTGTGTAGTTGTTTTTATATGGCTGTGTGTATATATATGCATGTATGTCTGTCTGTGTATATATGTATGTCTGTCTGTGTATGCTTGTCTGTGTATATATACATGCATGTCTGTCCTCGTGTGTATGTGTATATATATATATACTTGTATGTCTGTCTCTGTATATTTGCTTCTCAGATTGCTTATGTTTAAGTTTGTGTTACAAAGTCTCCGTGTGTGTGTATGTGTGTGGGGAGCGGTGGCGCAGTGGTTAACGCGCTGGGCTACAAACCTAGTGACCCGAGTTCGAATCCCGCTAACGGCCAACATCAGTGATAATCTTCTTAACCGGTCCTGTGTCTCCCCTAGATCGATTCGGCCTCAAATAAGTACCAAGTGCGGTGTGTAAACATTGTCACTGGAGAAACAAAGGCAGCCGGGCGTCGTGCTGGTCACCCATTTCCTCGTGTGCCGTGTCGACCTTCATAGGTGCTCACTAATGGCACTTGGCCCTACAGCCTGTTAAGGCTATACGGAGAATCTGTGTCTTTGTGTGTATGTGTGTAGAGAATGTGCGTGTGTATAAGAGTATAAGATGCGCGTGTCTCGGAGTATTTGGGGGAGCAGTGGCGCAGTGATTAGCGCACTGCCGAGTGCGGCTCCCGCTTACGGCCACTATAGCCGAGTGCCGCGTGTAAACATCAGGGAGACAAAGGCGGCCGAGCGTGGTGTTGGCCACCTACCCCCTCATCTTCCCCGTTAGCAGCACTTGTCTCCAGCAGTCAGTTAATGATATAGGGGGATCTTTGTGTGGGCGAGTGTTTACTGTGTGTGTTTGTTTATTCTCTGAACGCGTGCAGTGGCAGGGATTGAGTTTTGTTTATGTAAGGGTGATGGTGTGTGTGTGTCGGTATGCGCGCACGTGTGTGTGTGTGTGTACGGGCCAGTGTCTTTGTGCGTGTGCCCGTCCTCACAGATGTTCGCTGACAGCACTTGCCCCGGCCGTCTGTGTGTCTGTACGTGGGATCTCTGTCTTTGTGTGGCTGTGTGTGTGTGTGCGGGATGGCCTCGTTTGAGTGAAGGCGACTTGATTGCGGTGTTCCGCCCGGCACACGCCTGCGTGTCTGTGCGTCTACGTGTGTGTATGTATGTGTCTGTGTCTCTGTGTTTGTCTACGTGTGTGTGTCTATGTGTGTGTGTGTCTATGTCTGTGTGTCTTTGTCGATGTGGGGAGCGCTGGCCCCCCAGCGGTTAGCGCGCTGGACTACAAACCTGGCGACCTGAGTTCGAATCCCGCTGAGGGATAACATCAGTGACGATTTTCTGAACCGGTCCTGGGCCTCCCCTAGGTCGACTCAGCCTCAAAGGAGTACCTAGTACAATGTCAACATATTGCCACTGTGGAGACAAAGGCGGCCAGGCGTGGTGATGGTCACCCACCGCCTCATGTGCCGTGTCGACCTTCAGAGGTGCTCGCCAACGGTACTTGATCCTACAGTCTGTTAAGGCTACATGGGGGATCTTTGTCTATGTGTGTCTTTGTATGGGTATGTCTAAGTGTATGTGTCTATGTGTATGTCTATGTGTCAATGTGGAGGTGGGTGGCCAGCACCACGCCCGGGCGCTTTTGTCTCCCGAGTTGCAATGTTTACACACCGCACCAGGCACTCATTTGGGCGCTGAGTCGACCCAGGAGAGGTCCAGAACCGGTTCAGAAAAATGGTCACTGGTGTCGTGGCCGTGAGCGGAATTCGAACTCGGATCGCCAGGTTTTTGTAGCCCAGCGCGCTAACCGCTGCGCCACCACTCCCCGCGAGCGTTGTGAAGGCGCGAGCGACCCGTGGCCCTGACCCAGGCCACAATGGGCCGTCTGTTGGGGCGGCCCTGTCGGGTTTGCCGGCTACGCGCACCGGTGTTGCGTGTCAATTCATAAGGGCCGGTACAAAGTACTGCTTGCATTTCTGCCCGAGACCCAAATGGGAAACAGTTGTTGGAGAATATGAAGCGTCTTTGTTGCTTATCAATGTTGCACATACAGCGCGCGCACACAGCACACACACACACGCGCGCGCCTAATGCGATAATTGTGCACACGCGACCCCCGTTTCGCACTCGTAACACAAAGATTTCCCTATAGCTTCAACACACTTTTTACAGCGATTAAGTGCCGGTTAGCGGAGTCACCCAAACGAAGGCCGGCGCGCCTTTGTCTTCCTCAGTGCTAATGGTGCTACACACAGCTGAAAGTGACATAGAGCAGTGGATTTCAAAGTACGGGTCCCGACGTGAAGCTCTGGGTCACGTTACTGGCTTACATTCAGTGCATTTAATATTCAATGTGGCGCAGTGAGTAGCGCTGCTGCTGCACAGCATGAAGCCCCGGGTTCGGTTCCCGGCTTGGGTGCCTTTATGTGTGGAGTTTGCGAGTTCTCTCTCTCACCGTATCCGCGTAGGGTTTCGTCGGGTATTCCGGTTCCCTCCCATCGTCCAAAGACAGTCTGCTCTCTAAGTTAAATGACCTTCTGATTAAATTGACCCCAGTCCCCTCAAATGTACTGGCGTCACATCCTGAGTATAGCCCCGCCTTACGCCCTCTGTAATTCAGATTCACTGTCATGACAGCGTTGTCGGAAGACGCTGTTGGGTCGCGGGCACAAACATTTTATGGTAACTGGGTCGTAAGAAAAAGAAAAAGCTTGAAAACCACTGACTTATGGGACACCGACTACCTGCTCAGACTTGAGTGGGACTTGAACTCGGGTCGCCAGAGGAGGTCAACAGTGGATGTCCTATGGACAGACTGGGTCCCGCCAGGGAAACGTAGAATTTCCACCCTTGTCTGAGGGCTGCACACGGGAAGATGAACACAACTCACTGCTCATGTGAGCAGGAGACCGCTCTGACTGTCGAAACCCGAGATTGCGCGTATAAGAGGCGTACGCTAAGCACTTGACCCGACGCTCTGTTAAAGCTATACGGGGGATCTTTGTCTGGAAGCGCAGCTGCTGTTGCTGATGATGATACTGCTGTTTCTTCCAGTTCCTCACTGACTCGCGTGCATGAGCTGAGATTAAACACGCGTACCTGTGCGTGTAACTGTGTGTCTGTGTACCTGTGTGTCTGTGTGTACACACCTGTGTGTACCTGTGTGTCTGTGTGTACACATCTGTGTGTGTACTTGTGTGTCTGTGTACCTGTGTGTCTGTGTGTATACACCTGTGTATACCTGTGTGTCTGTGTGTACACATTTGTGTGTGTACCTGTGTGTCTGTGTACCTGTGTGTCTATGTGTATACACCTGCGTATACCTGTGTGTCTGTGTGTAGCGGTAGCCCAGCGGTTAGTGCGCTGAGTACAAACCTGGCGACCCGAGATCGATTCTTTTTAATGGCCAACACGAGTGACGATTTTAAGAACCGTTCCCGGGCCTCCCTTAGATCGACTCAGCCTTAAGTGAGTACCTAGTGCAGTGTGTAAACAATGCCCATCGGGAGACAAAGGCGGCCGAGCGTGGTGCTGGTCTCCCACCTTCTCGTGTGCCGTGTCGACCTTCATAGGTGATCGCTAACAGCACTTGCTCTTACAGTCATACAGGGTATATGGGGGATCTTTGTCTTTGTGTGTACTTGTGTATATCTGTGTGTATATCTGTGTGTATATCTGTGTGTGTGCCTGATACCGGCGTGTATCTGTGTGTCTGTGTGTACCCGTGTCTATGTGCAAGCACACGTGTGCATGCCTGTGTACCTGTAAGTACCTGTGTTTATGTACACACCTGTGTGTATACCTATGTGTACAACTGTATGTGCACGTCTGTGTGCACCTGAGTGTGTATACACCTGAGTGTGTGTACACCTGTGTGTGTACACGTGTGTGTGTACACCTGTGTATGTACACCTGTGTGTGTGCACCTATATGTATATGTACACCTGAGTGTGTGTACACCTATGTGTACACCTGTGTGTGTGTGTGTGCAGCTGTATGTGTATGTACACCTGAGAGTGTGTACACCTGAATGTGTACCTCCACAGATGAGAGAGAGCGCGAGAGATAAAGGAACGGAAAGTAGACGCTGGAGAGAGATGGAGAGAGAGGGGGGAAGATGGTATGACAGGAAAGTGAGAGCGACCGCCAGGCTTGCGCGCACAGGTGCAAGCACTCACCCACCCTTTCACCCACAATCCCATCCACCTTCTCACCCACAATCCCATTCACAATGCCATCCAACGACTCATCCATTCGCCCATCCACCCATTCTCTCCTCACAATCCCATTCACCCTCTAATACACGCTTCTGTACGTCCACTCACAAATCATCCATCCTACAGATCCTTGAGCCATGCATTTTTCTCATCATTAGCGATGCATTCCTCCATCTACCCAACTACCTCCATCCACACATCCACCCACAAATTCGGCTCTCCCTTCTTTTGCCGTCCCACTTGCCAACTCATCCCTGTATCCACCACCAACCCCAACGTCTCACTCCATCCACCTTTTGCTTATCCTGGGAATCTACCCATCCATCAGCCCGTGCATTCCTCTGAAACTCCACTCATTCGTGAATATATCTCTCTCCCTACAATTTCATCCGCTCATGTAACTCTTCCATCCTCTCACCCTATCATCCACCTTCCACTCAATTCATCCATGAATCCACCAACCTCTGCGTCCACCCATCACTTTCTCCATCTCTTTTCCCCCAGTCGTTTGTTCACCTGCTCACCCGCGCTCCACGCGTCACTCACGTTCATGATGTCCGTGCAGTTGCTCTCCAGTAGCCCGCACGAGAGCGCGAAACTCGAGATGGAAGGGAGTCCAGAGGCCACCAGAGCCATGACCCACAGTGGGCTTCCTTCGGCGCTCGCCCCTTTCGCACTGCCAGGTTTCTCCACCCAGCCGCTCAGCACGGTGAGTGAGTCAGCCGACCGGTGAGTGAGTCAGTCGACCGGTGAGGGAGTTAGCGAACTGTCCGGCGAGCGGGTGCGCCTCCCCACCACCCAGCCGGCGAGCTGAGCCACGCAGCCTGAAGCTAGGTTCTCTCCCTCCACCCCAACCACCCCGCGTGTCGGGGAGCAGTGCGGGTGCCGAGTTTGGTACCGCGCGTGAAAGTGCGCTGCGCCCGGGCCGCCCCACGTTTATAACAGCGCCCCTGCCTCCCTCCATTGGCTCGGCGGGGGCCTCGCAATCGTGGCGCCGCCTCCGCCGGGCCAATGGCGCTCGGGGAGAGAGGAAACTCCGCGCTCGCTCCCCGCCGCCGCTAAATTTAGGAGGCGTATAAAGGGAAACGGGAGCTTGGCCGCGCGAGCCCGGCGCGGGGAACAAGCGGCTCCTTTGGACGGAGGCGGCGGCCGAGGAGGCGCCGCCGATCGGTCGCGCGTCACGGGCGGGAGAGGGGAGAAGCCGGGCGCCCTCAGGGCGCCGTGGCTGCATTCATGGGGCGGCCCGAGGAGGGGAGGGGGCGCTATGGGGGGAAGGGGGGGGGACTGTTCATATTAATTATTTGGGTGCAACGAATGTATATGAGGCGACGTTTCGGGCAACGGTCCCCGGCTGCTGCTGCTGCTGCTATGAAGGAGGTTCGCTGCTATAAACGTCGCCTATCATGGGCGAGCCCAACGCTCCTTGTCAAGTTGCTCGCACGGTGCAGACGCGCACTGGGAGTTGAACTCATGGCTGAACCCTCGTAGCGCTCTCCTCCACACACCCCAGCCCCCCTCATGGCAAACGCGGGATCTCTTATGTAACGCCATTCCGTAGGGTCATGGCTCGAAACGTCTCATTGTAGACGTGTTTAAACTGTAGGGTAAAGAGATGGGCGACGGTTCGAAACAGCGGCCCATTTTCTGTGCTAGGAACAATGACCGAAACGTCGTTTATGCTACGTATTCTATTGCAGATATGAGTCTTTATTATTATTAATGAGTATTATTTATCAGACTCACTTTCCTCGAGTGGAGAGATGTTAGAGTTGATTCAGCTACTACGTTGGCAGAGGAGGGGCGCGACTAGAACCAACAAACTGAAAACCACCTCTGTGACTCTGAGGGCTAAAAATACAAATTAAGCGACGTTTCGAGTAATGGTCCCTCTGCAGGAGAGAGAGGAGGCTGGAGAGACTGAGACCACGTAACACGAGGCGCCCCCCGCGGTCACGGAGCAATAGTGGGTCGGTGAACCCCCTCCCACGTGACGTGTGGCGGTGAGGAGGGGCTGAGCCCCCCCCCCACACACACACAGGCTTATAAATGCGTAACATTTATATTGTGCTGAAGCGTGTTTAATATTGCCTGTACGTGGGGTGCGTGCGGTGAGCATTGTGAGCGGGGTGAGTGGGGTGAGGGGGGGTGAGTGTGGTGAGGAGGGTCAGGGGTTGAGGTGGATGAGAGGGGTGAATGGGGTGAGTGGGGTGAGTGGATTGAATGGGTGGCGGTAGTGAGGGGGCTGAGGGGGGGTGAGCGGTTTCGGTGGATGAAGGGGTGAGCGGGTTGAGGGGGTGAATGGGGTAAGTGGGGTGAGTTGGGTGAGGGGGTTAGGGGCATGAGATGGATGAGGTGGGTGAGTGGGGTGAGTGGGGAGAGTGGGGTATAGGGGGTGAGTGGTGGGTTTGGGGTGAGTGGGGTAAGGGGGGCGAGTGGGATTTAATGGAGTTCGTGTGGTGAGCCTAGTCGGGTTAGACGAGACGCATTTGGGATAGATGACACTTGATTGAGTTAGACGAGACGGGATTGGGGGCGGCACGGTGGCCCAGTGGTTAGCGCTGTCGCCTCACAGCAAGAAGGTCCCGGGTTCGAATCTCTCGCCTCGGGTGCCTTTCTGTGTGGAGTTTGCATGCTCTCCCCGTGTCCGCGTGGGTTTTCGCCGGGCACTCCGGTTTCCTCCCAGAGTCCAAAAGCATGCTGCTGCATAGGTTCATTGGCTCGCAGGATAAAATTCCCCGCAGTGCCCGGCGATGGACTGCCGTCCCATCGTCGGTATATCCTTGCCTTGCGCCCTGTGTCTGCCGGGATAGGCTCCGGCTTCACCGTGACCCTGTATAGGACTAAGCGGTTTCAGATAATGAAATGAGATGAGACGGGATTGGGTTATACGGGACGTGATTGGGTTAGACGAGACATTTCTGAGTTAGACTAGACTAGATTGGGTTAGATGAGAGGGTTTGGGTTGGACGATACGTTTCTGAGTTAGACTAGACTAGATTGGGTTAGACGATACGGGGTTGAGTTGGACGAGACGTTTCTGAGTTAGACTCGACTAGATTGGTTTAGACGAGAAGGGGTTTGGTTCGACGAGACGTTTATGAGTTAGACTAGACTAGATTGGGTTTAATGAGATGGGGTTGGGTTAGACGAGACGTGATTGAGTTAGACTAGTCTGGGTTAGACGAGACGGGGTTGGGTTAGACGAGATGAGGTTGGGTTGGACGAGACATTTCTGAGTTAGACTAGACTAGATTGGGTTAGACGAGACAGGGTTGGGTTAGACGAGATGAGGTTGGGTAAGACGAGACATTTCTGAGTTAGACTAGACTAGATTGGGTTAGACAAGAAGGGATTGGGTTAGACGAGATGAGGTTGGGTTGGACGAGACGTTTCTGAGTTAGATTAGACTAGATTGGGTTAGACGAGAAGGGATTGGGTTAGACGAGATGAGGTTGAGTTAGACGAGACGCTACTGGGTTAGGCGAGTAACTTGTGTGTTCGACGAGACGTGATTGAGTTAGACGATATGTTATTGGGTTTACAACGGTAAAACCTGTTGTAATCTTATATATGTATTCTGGCAAAAAAGTACCCATAGTGTTATTGGGTTATACAAAACGCTATTGGGTTTGACAGGATGGGATTGGGTTTAACCAGATACTATAGGGTTCGACGAGACAATAATGGATTGGACAAGACGCTATAGAATTAGACGAGAAACTATTGAATTCGGACGAGATGGCATCAGGTTAGACCAGATACTATTGTTTTATACGGAACCCTATTGGGTGAGACCAGACGCTGTTGGCTAAAACCAGACGGGATTATTATTATTATTATTAAATATTATTTAGCAGAGGCCCTTATCCAGGGAGACATATCACACACATGTCTAATTAATAAGTAAATAGATAAATATATACATATGCCGGAAGCCCAACACTTCTTAGCGTCAAAGTATAGTTTTAGATGTCAGACAGCGCCAGATATGGTAAAACCTGTTTCACTCTTATATATGTATACTGGCAAAAAGTACCCATAGCGTTAACAGCTCCACCTAATCTAAATAATGGTTGAAAAGCTGTGATTCAAGCAGTTTTCGGGAATTATGTGAGTGACTCTACGGGCCAGGGTAGTAAAGCAGCGAGTCTTGGAACCTGGAGAGCGGAAGTGTGGTGCGACCAGACTACCAGAACTTGCTGAGCGGAGGGAGCGAGAGGGGGTGTTGGGGGAGAATGTAGTGCAGAGGTCAGAGGGAGCAGATAGGTGCAGACAACTGTGGGTAGGAACCAAGATTTTGAATTGGATGCATGCAGCCACCAGCAGCCAGTGTAGAGAGTCAAGCAGAGGAGTCGAATGGGAAACGCGAAGCAGAAAAAGACGAGGCGAGTAGCGGAAATTTGGATAAGCTGAAATGGACACACATCCTATAAAGGCAGACCAGCCAAGAGAGAGAGTTGCAGTAGTCCAGGTGGGATAGAACCAAAGTCTGGACCAAGAGTTGAGTTGATTTTACAATAAGGCACGAACAGATTTAGCAGATGTTGAATAAGTTAAACCGATATTAGATTACAACAGGTTTTACCATATCTGGCGATTATGCAGGTGTTAACATCTTAACACCTGCATCTTAACACCTGCATAATTGCCAGATACGGTAAAACCTGTTGTAATCTTATATATGTATACTGGCAAAAAGTACCCATAAAGTTAAACCGACATGTGCGAGATAGATTCGAAATGCTGAGAGAATATGAAAGAGAAGAATCCAGGGTGGCCCCTGGTGTCTGAATAGACGCGGAGGCAGGAATAGGAAATACAATTAATGGAGATGGAAAAAGTGAGGTCAGGTAAAAGGGGCAAAAAAGATGAAAGAAATAGAACATCTGTTCAATTGTAGTGCTCACACATCCACAATGAAATGGCCGAGAGACACATAAATTCAGTAAGAAATGTCAGTGGAAGATAAAGAGAATGAAAGATAAAGCTGGATACCGCTGGCATACAGGTGATAGGAAAAGCCAATGGAATTGTTCAATGGGCCGAGAGAGCGGATGCGCAGAGAAGAGCAGAGGACCAAGTACCGAACCTTCTGGGACACCACTGAGTAAAGAGTGGGAGGAAGATGTTGAGCCACGCCATGACATCCGATACGTGGAAATAGTGAGATCAGAAGAAATTCCAGTTAGTGTAATTTCACTGACATACAAATCTGACAGAATATTCAGGAGGATAGAGTGATTCACGGTGTTAAAGGTAGAAAATAGATCAAGCAGATTTAGAACAGAAGAGAAGAGAAGTGGAACGAGCAAGCTGAAGAGCATTGGTGACAGAAAGAAGAACAGTTTCAGTTGAGTGTCCTGGACGAAAAAATGACAGGTGGGGCTCGACCAAATAGTTGTGGAAAAGAACATAGGAAATGAAAGGAAGAATGGCATTAGCTGATGGGTGGAATAAGTGAGTGTGCACTGGATCTTGAATGCATGAGGTGGGTTTGTGATGCTGAATCAGTGCGAAGAGATCAATGTCAGAAGTAGGCCATGGGATGTAAAGCAGAGTTTGGTGCTGTATGGTACTGGACTGCTGGATGGGGGAG
>JAZEWT010000018.1:11540854-11557083 GCA_036362905.1 Mordacia mordax
CCTCTACCTCAATATTTTCCCCCTCTCCTCCACACCCTCCCCCCTCTCCTCCTCCCTCTCCCCTCTCTCCCTCCTTTCTCTCCCCCTCTCCTCTCTCTCCCTAATCTCCCCGCTCCTTCGCTGTCACGAGGACCCCCACCCCCTGCTCGATGACGCGTGCAGCAGTGTCAGCGAGCTCCTATCACAGGGGAGCTGGATGTAGCAGCGCAATAGAGGAGAGATACAAAGGCGGTCGGGTGTGTAATCTCACTGCTGACGGTAACTCCGCAACGTGCGGTCGCTATCTCATACATTGTATAATCTATACACAATGTGTATAGATTATATAATGTGTCCACGTTCTGGGCAGCACGGTGGCGCACGGTAGGGCTGTCTTCTCACAGCTAAAAGGTTCCTGGTTCGATTCCCGGCTCGGTTGCCCTTCTGTGTGGAGTTTGCGTGCTCTCACCATGCTGGCGTGGGTTTTAACCGGGTACTCCGGTTTCCTCCCACCGTCCAAAAACACGCTGCTCTCTCGGCTAATTGGCCTGCTGAGTAAATTGCCTCAAAAGGTGTGCCCCGAGATGTACTGGCGTCACATCCTGGGTATTCCCCCGCTTTGCGTTCTCAGCCGGAATAGGCTCCCCACACCCCACGACCCTGTACAGGATAAAGCATATTCTGATAATGAGTGATACATTGTGATGTATACGTTAGCTATGAAGGCTGAGTCGACCTAGGGGAGAGCCGTGCCAGGTTCGGTTCACCAATCGCTGAGACCACGTGGAGTTGGAAGCCAGGCTTCGTGAGCTTCGGGCGGTGACACTGAGTCACGACCTTCATCGCCAGTCGTGGTCAATCCACTGCTAGATAAAGGCCTTTCCAGCACGGCGCGACCCTTGGGTCGCTCCGTCTCCGCGGCGGGGTCACGAGTTGGGGGGTTACGTGGGTGAGGGGGGGGTCATGTGGGTTGGGTTGGGTCACGGGTTGGGGTCAAGCGGCAGGGGTCACGAGTCAAGGTCACGCGGCAGGGGTCACGAGTCGGGGTCACGAGCTGGGGTCAGTGGGGTTACGCGGCGGGGTTACACCGATCACGGAATGGGGAGGGGCGTCATGACGTCATCACGCATTGAGCTTGAGATGAACGTTGTGGTCACGTCGTCTATAGTTCGTGCGCAGTTCAAAGCGTGTATGGGGAGTGGTGGCGGCGTGCAGACCACACTGCGCCAAGAAAACCCTTGACCCGTGTTTGACGCCCGGCTCGGCTCCCATCGGTGACGGACATTTGCACCGATCCTGGAGTTCCCCTGGTCGACTCAGCTTTAAATGTGTACCTTGTGCAGCGTGGGGGAAGACAAAGACGGCTAGGTATGGCGCGTACCACACTGCCTGACCCAACGTGTGCGAACAGAACTTGATACCAGCAGCCAGTGTGGGCTGTACGGGGGTCTTTGTCTTTGCTTTAAAAGTTCTGATGGAAAACCTTAATCTCCAGATTCAACCCTTTCATTGTGACCATCGCCTTCACCGACATCATCCGCATCATCATCACCCACAATATCATTATTAGCGGCAGTAGCGCGCATTGGGATCTCTGAATGCGCGAAGTTTCTCTACCCCTCGGGGTTTTATAGTGCCGGTATTTATAACGCATCGCGTCAGAGATGTGCTCCCTGCTCCCCCATCAGCGCCACCATCATCATCCCCATCACCCCCTCCTCGCGCGCTCCCCGAGCAAATGGCCGCCCCATGCATTGTTCGGAACAGGAAACCCACGTCAGCTTCCGGTCGTGTCTCCACGAGTAGCGGTCGTGAGGCCAGAGGGCTCGCTCCCCCACCCCTCCACCATCGTCATCACTCACCCCGATCATTACTCAACCACCCCCATCACCATCACTCACTCCCAGCATTACTCAACCACCCCCATCATTACTCAACGACCGCCATCACCATCACTCACCCCCAGCATTAATTAAACACCCCATCACCACCATCACTCAACCCCATGACCATTACCCACCACCATCACTACCCTCACCCACCCCCATCACCACCATAAAATACAACCGCCATTCGCCACTAAGTCGCGATGACGTCACCACGGCACCTGTGGCAGGCCATATGCAGCTTGAAGCCATGGGAAGTGTCGAAGGCTTGCCGACAAGAGGTATAGGGACAGACCCAGGTGTCATGAGTTGCCTGACTGAGATTACTGGCAGATGCAGCTATGCTCTGTACTGTGCTAACTTGCCGTGTTTTAAACGCCGGACGCTCTGCTCGTTGTTGTGAGCGTCGCTCCTCTACCCTCCGTTGTTGTTGGAGGGCGACGGTCTCCAACTGCCCTGTAGCGTCCTTCACGATCCTCCTCCACAGAGGTCGATCTTGACACCGCTGGTATCAGCCTTCAGCAAATTTACTCAGTAACAGGTCCTCCTGTGCCACATCAGTCCATCTCTTCTCTAGCCTGTGCCGCATCCGTCCTGCTCTCTCCATCCGATCAAAAAGCAACTGCTTGGGCATGTGGTAGCTGGGCATGTAGGCAACATGATCCAGCCACCTCAGAGTCACTGGACTTTGGCCAGATCTTTCGAGAATTTGTGAGCTCCTCACACAATTCAACCTGGTTAAACCCAGGATGGATTGTAGGCAGGCCAGCCGAAAGGTTCATTAACGGCACAGATGTTTTATCAGGGTGGTCCACGTTTCGTAAGCATAGGAAAGAGAGGGCAGGACTGCAGTTGAGAAGACCCGAAGCTTCACGGCCAGGCAACTTCCACACATAGTTATGTAGCCGACGAAACGATGCCGCCTTATTGATTCGGAGCGAGACCTCCACTGCCAAACGGGAACTGGCCATAAGCACGCTGCCTATGTACGTAAACTTCTCCCCTGTCTGCAGAACAGCCCCATCACTCATATAGAGTTGAGGAGGTGGAGTATTCAGTGGCATAAAATACCCAGACAGTTGCTTAGTTTTGGTGGGACTAATGGTAAGATCCCGCCTCTTTGTGGCATGCTCCAGGTTTAACAGCAGAGCCCCCAACTCTTCCTCAGAATGAGCAGCAATTACCAAATCGTCGGCATAAATAACAGGATTGGCCAATAGTGAGCCATCACTTGACAACACACGAGCATCGATCAGCCTCCCATTGTACCTGTACCAGATGGACATTTCTGTGGAACATCCATGGAAATCCTCTCGAACTGCGTGGTCAAAAAATATGTTGAATAATGTAGGAGCCAGAGGGTATCCCTATCGCACGCCAAGGTGAATAGGGAATGGTCTGACTCCTAACCACATAGTTTTACCCGGGCTTTCTCACCATTATGAAGGTCTTTAATGATCGTGAGCAGGGTCAGGTATGCCAAAAGCACGAAGAACAATCCGCAGCCTTAGGCTTCTGATGGAATCATAGGCTATGACCAGGTCAATAAAGCAGAGATGCTGGTTCTGCTGGAATTCCCTACATTTCTGCTGTAACAACTGGACAGAGAATATTGCATCTGTGCAAGATCGCCCCAATCTGAAACTACATTGGGGTTCCACAATCGTCTCCTCAGCGTGCCTGGCAAGGTGACGTTGAATGATCCTCGCCAGGACCTTTTCGGGCACAATGTGGAGAAAGATGCCTTTGTAGTTATTACAATCGGTGTGGTCCCCCTTCTTAAAGAGCGGGGCCACTAGCACATCCTTCCATTCCTGCGTGACCCTTCCTGTGTTCTCGACACAGGACTGGCAAAACAACCCCCTTCTTCCTAGTGGTGCAAGACGTAATGCTCTGGTGGCTGCTCTCATAGTTTCCACAGTGGCAAAGGGGCTATAGGCGAGTGTGGGGGGCTGCTATCCCCCCCCCCCACATTCAATTGAACTACCACCAAATCAAGAAAAGAAAAAGTGAAACTTAAGTTTGTGCTGGAAGCCCTGGGGGGACTGGCGTCTCCTGGCCAAACCCCATTTGTAGGAGCCAGGAGACCAAGAAGTCATCTCCGAGGTTCCTCCAGAAACAAAAAAAAGCAGCTGCGTGTTGTTACGTGGAATCACAACCATCAACCCCTCGATCACCATCATAATGCACCCCCACGTACACAATGCGCAGTGAATTCCATCAGGCAAATCCCATTTACAAAATGCTCAGCGAGTTCCACCAACCATCCCGATCTACACAACGCTCAGTGTATCCCATCAACCACCTCAATCTACACCATGCTGTGCGTCCCTTCAACCACCTCCATCAACACAACACTCAGAATGTCCCATCAACCACCTCCTTAAACACAATGCTCAGCGGGTCCCATCAACTATCTCCATCCACACAACGCTGTGTGTCCCTTCAACAACCCCCATCTACACAACAGACAGTGCGTCCCATCAACCACCCCCATCTATACAATGCTCAGTTTGTCCCATTAACCCTCCTCGTCTACACAACGCTCAGTGTGTCCCATAAACCACCCCCACACTGAGCTGTATGTACATGGGGGTGGTTAATGGGACATTCGTCAACAGAATGCTCTGCGTGTCACATCAACAACCCCCATCTATGCAATGCTCAGCGAGTCCCATCAAATTATATCAATCGACACAAGGCTCTGTGTCCCTTCAACCACCCCCATCTACACAATGCTCAGTGTTTCCCATCAACCACCCCCGTCTACAAAATGCTCAGTGTGTCCGATCAACCACCCTATCTACACAACGCTGTGTGTCCCGTCAACGACCCCCATCTCCACAACGCACATCGTGTCCCATCAACCACCCCAAATTTGCACAACTCTCAGCTTGTCGCATTAACCATCGCTATTTACACTCAGTGCATCCCATCAAGCATCCTCATCGACGCAATGCTCAGTGTGTAGCATCAACCAACCTCGTCGACACAACGCTCAGTGTGTCCTGTCAACAACCCCATCTACACATAGCTCAGCGAGTCCCATATACCATCCCGATCTCTACAATGCTCATCGTGTCCCATCAACCATCCCGATCTACACAATGCTCATCGTGTCCCATCAACCACCCCATCTACTCAACAGTCAATGCGTCCCATTAACCACCCCCATCTATACAATGCTCAGTTTGTCCCGTTAACCATCCTCATCTACACAACGCACAGGGCGTCCCAATCAACCACCTCCATCTGCACAACGCCCAGTGTGTCCATAAACCACCCACATCTACATAATGCTAAGTGCGTCCCACTAATCACCTCTATCTACACAACTTTCAGCGCATCCCATCAACATCCAACATATACACAATGCTAAGTGTTTCCCATGAACCACCCTCGTCCACACAAAGCTCAGTGCGTCCCATTAACCACCTTAATCTACAAAACGCTGTGTCCCTTCAACCACCCCCATCTACACAACGCACATCGTGTCCCATCAACCAATTCCATCTACACAAACCTGAGTGCGTCCCCTCAACCACCTCATATATTAAATTCTCCGTGTGTCCCATGAAAAACCCTCATCCACACAATGCTCAGTGTGTCCCATGAATTTCCTTAATCTACACAACGTTCAGTGCCTACCATCAACCACCCTCGTCTACACAATGCTAAGTGTGCCCCATCAAAAAACCCCATCTCCGCAAAGCTGAGCGAATCCCATGACCAATCCCGATCTACACAACGCTCAGCGTATCCCATCAACCACCTCCATCTACACAATGCTGTGAGTCCCATCAACCACCCCATCTACACAATTGTCAGTGTGTCCCGTCAACCACCCCCATTGACACAACGCACATCGCGTCCCGTCAAGCACCTCCAGCTGCCCAACGCCCAGTGTGTCCCACCAACCACCTCCATCTACACAACTCTCAGCGCGTCCCATCAACCACCCCCATCTGCAAATTGTTTAGTGTCCCATGAATTACCCTAATATACACAACGCTAAGTGCCTACCATAAATTACCCTCATCTACACAGCGCTCAGTTTTTCCCATCAACCACAACCATCTACACAACGCTTAGTGCATCCCAACAACCGCCCTCATCTACACAACGCTCAACGCGTCCCATCAACCACCCCATCTACACAACGCTCAGTGTGTCCCATCAACCACCCCATCTACACAACGCTCAGTGTGTCCCATCAACCACCCCATCTACACAATGCTCAGCATGTCCCATCAATCACACTCATCTACACAACGCTCAACGTGTCCCATCTACGATCCCCATCTACACAACGCTCAGCGTGTCCTATCAACCATCATCATCTACACAACGCTTAGTGTGTCCCATCAACCACCCCATCTACACAATGCTCAGCATGTCCCATCAATCACACTCATCTACACAACACTCAGTGTGTCCCATCTACCATCCCCATCTACACAACGCTCAGCGTGTCCCATCAACCATCCTCGTCTACACAACGCTCAGTGCGTCCCATCAAACACCCCATCTATCCAACGCTCTGCGAGTCCCATCAACCACCTCCATCAACACAATGCTCAGTGTGTGCCATTAACCACCACCATCTAAACAACGCTCAATGTGTCCCATCAACCACCTTCATCTACGCAACGCTCTGCATGTCCTATCAACCACCCTCATCTACACAATGCTCGCATCCCATCAATCACCTCCATTTACACAAAGCTCAGCACGTCCCATCAACCACTTCCATCGACACAATGCTCAGTGTGTCCCACGAACCACACCCATCTACACAACGCTTTGTGCATCCCATCACCTTCCCGTCTACACAAGCCCAATGCGTCCTATCAACCACACCCGTCCACACAACGCTCAGTGTGCCCCACAATCAACCCCTATCTACACAATGCTCACTGTGTCCCATTAACCACATCCATCTACACAACGCGCAATGTGTCACATCAGCCAAAGCCCATTTACGCAACGCTCAGTGCGTCCCATCAACCACCCCCAAATACACAACGCTCAATGAATTCCATCAACCACATCTGTCTACACAACGCTTAGTGCGTCCCATTAACAACCCCCATCTACACAACGCTCAATGCGTCCCACCAACCACCCCCATCGACACAACGCTCAGAGCGTCCTATCAATCACCCCATGTACATAACGCTCGGTGTCTCCGAAAAACCACTCCATCTGCATAACGCTCAGTGTGTCCAATCAACCACACCATATACACAACGCGCAGTGTGTCCCATCAACCACCTCCATCTGCCCAACGCTCAATGCGTCGCATAAACCACCCCATTTACACAACGCTCTGCATGTCCCATCATCAACCTCCACCAACACAACCCTCAATGTGTCCCATTAACCACCCTCTTCTACACAACGCTCAATGTGTCCCATCATTCACCCTCATCTACACATCGCTAGTGCGTCCCATCAACCACCATATCTACACAATGCTCAGTGTTTCTCATCAACCGCCCTCGTCCTCACAAAGCTCAGTGCGTCCCCTCAACCACCCCCATATACTCAATGCTCAATGTGTCCCATGAAACACCCCATCCATACAACGATCAGTGTGTCCCATCAACCACCTTAATTTACACAACGCTGTGTCCCGTCAACAACCCCCATACACACAATGCTCAGCAAGTCCTATCAACCACAGCCATCTACACAACGCTCAGTGCGTCCCATCAACCACCCCTATCTACACAACGCTCAGCACGTCCCATCAACCACCGCCATCTAAACAGTGCTCAGCATATCCCATCAACCGCCCTCATCTACACAACGCTCAACGCGTCCCATCAACCACCCCTATCTACAAAACGCTTAGTGTGTCTCATTAACCATCCTTGTCTACACAACGCTCAGCGCGTCCTTTCAACCACGCCCATCGACACAACGCTCATTGCGTTCCATCAACCACCCCATCTACATAACGCTCAGTGTGTCCCATCAACCAGCCCCATCTACACAATGCAGTGTGTTCCTTCAACCACCCCATCTACACAACACTCAGCGTGTCCCAACAACCACCCCATTTACACAGTGCTCAGTGTTTCCCATCAACCACCCTCGTCGACACAACGCTTAGTGTATCTCATCAACCATCCTCATCTACACAACGTTCAGTGTGTCTCGTCAACAAGGCCCATCTACACAAAGCTCAGCGAGTCCCATCAACCAACCCTATCTACACAACGCTCAGCGTATCCCATCAACCACCTCAATCTACACAATGTTGTGTTTCTTCGACCACCCCATCTACACAACACTCAGTGCGTCCCATCAACCACCCCATTTACACAATGCTCAGTGTTTCCCATCAACCACCCCATTTACACAATGCTCAGTGTTTCCCATCAACCACCATCATCTACACAATGCTCAATGTGTCCCATCAAGAACCCCCATCTGCACAACGCTCAGTGTGTCCATGAATCACCTTAATCCACACAACGCTCGGTACCTACCATCAGCCACCCTCGTATACACAACGCTTAGTGTGTCCCATCAGCCACCCTCGTATACACAACGCTCAGTGTGTCCCATGAATCACCTTAATCCACACAACGCTCGGTACCTACCATCAGCCACCCTCGTATACACAACGCTTAGTGTGTCCCATCAGCCACCCTCGTATACACAGCGCTTAGTGTGCCCCGTCAACAACACCCATCTACACAAAGCTCAGCGAGTCCCATCAACCATCCCAATCTACACAACGCTCAGCATATCCCATCCACCACACTATATACACAAAACTCAGGAAATTCCATGAACCACTCCCTCTACACATTGCTCAGGGTGTCTCATCAAGCACCCCCATCTGCGCAACATTCAGTGTGTCCTATGAATCACCTAAATTTTCAAAGTGCTAAGTGCCTCCCATCCATCACCTTCGTCTACACAATGCTGTGTGTCCCTTCAACAACCCCCATCCACACAACATTCAGTGTGTCCCATCAACCACCCTCGTCTACACAATGCTCAGTGTTTTCTATCAACCGCCCTCGTCTACACAAAGCTCAGTGCATCACATCAACCTCCCCCATATACTCAATGCTCAGTGTGTCCCATAAACCACGCTTATCTACACAACGTTCAGCATGTCCCATCAACTACCCCCATATACACAACGCTCAGCGCGTCCCATCAACTACCTCCATCAACACAACGCTCAGCGCGTCCCATCAACTACCCCCATATACACAACGCTCAGCGCGTCCCATCAACTACCTCCATCTACACAACGCTCTGCGCGTCCCATCAACTACCCCCATATACACAACGCTCAGCGCGTCCCATCAACTACCTCCATCTACACAACGCTCAGCGCGTCCCATCAACTACCCCCATATACACAACGCTCAGCGCGTCCCATCAACCACCCGCGTCATGGTTCGCCATTGCTCCACTGCACGGAGTTTGCTCCGTCTCAATGGTGGCCACATTGGGCCTCTCTCCGTGGTGCCTCTTCGTGCGCACGTGGACTGCCACATCATCACCAAAGACAAAGGTCCCCCGTACAGCCTCAGCAGACTTTCACGGTCAAGTGCTGTTCACTATCAGCATTTATCAATGCTGGCACGCCATGAGAGCGGTGTAGGCGGCCTGCACTGGGCCGCCTTTGTCTCCCCAGTAAGTTGTGTGGTGTCAAGCCTCGTGTCGTGCCAGGGCAAGTGCGTCGTGGCGGCCGTGCCAGAGTTAGTGGGCGGGGTTAAGGTCGCCTGGGGTAACAAAGGTGGTCAGTGAGGTCGATTGGGTAGTGGTTAAACATCACGTGGGATGGAGATTCGGCGGAAACGATAGAGACACGTGGACGGTACGGATTCGCGAAGACGTGGGGTGATGATGTGATTTGACGAGGTGACGATCTGGAGATATTTAAGGCGGTGTGCGCAAGCACAAGAGGGAGTTCCATGGTCAGATGGTTAGGAACCCGCATAAGCATGTAGCGCAGGATACAGCGGTTAGAGCGCAAAGCGTGGGAGGGCGGGAATGCAATGTGTGGCGTTACCCCGACACGTTGTTATGTTATTATGTTAGATTTAATAAAGCATCGGAAACCTCAGAAGCCTCTGGTCTGCTCGCTGGATGAATGTTGGCGCGCATGCTGTCGCTGCTGGTCTCAAGCAGCCCGCCACGTGGTTGCCTGCGCGCGTTGGAACCAGATACACTGGCGACGGGACGAGTTCGACTCTTTTGAGAGGGTTCCCCCCCACCAGGGTTTCACAGATGTTTAATCACCGCATCAGGTATTCATACGGGGCTGATTCGTGTAATAATAATGGACATCGGCTACGGGTTCGGTCCCAGCTCGGGTGACTTTTTGTGCGGAGTTTGCGAGTTCTCTCTCCCCTGTGTTGCCGGGTTTCCTCTCACGATCCAAATGCACGCTGCTGCCTAGGTTAATTGTCCTGGTCAGTAAATTTCCTTGCCTTCATTGCCCTGCGATGTACTGGCGTCAAATCCCGGGTATATACCTGGGTTGCGCTCTGTGTCTGCCGGGATAGGCTCCGGCTTCCCGCGGACATTGACAATGATTCTGATGAAGCGCCTTGAGGACACGAGGACAGACAACACGGTGACGCCATACCAAACGTCACACGTCTTAAAGAGCAACCATGGCAACGCGATGGTAAAGCGATGGTAAAGCGATGAACTGCTCAGTGGAAATGTACCATGAACAGGCCATTTTTTGGAGGTTTGTACAATCTTGATGATGCTGATGACTTGCGGCCATACGCGCCGCGCGCTGCTTATAGAGAAGTTACAACCGGCGCGGCGCCGGGTTGCAACGATAATCGTTGTGCTTACCGTATTGCTTCGACTATTAGACGCACTGGTTCCCCCCGCATGTAAAGTTTGGGCTGCGTTTTATAATCCGGCACCTATGTGTGGGTGTGGGTGACCCGATTTGTAAAACTTGATTGACCCTGACAACGCGTCGAGTTGCGAGACGCTTTTTTAATCCGGACAATGCGGTGACATTACGGTGTACGTGGTATGCAAATAGGCGGAGCGGTGGCGCAATGACGCTGACAAGGCGCGTGGGGGTTTTCATCCAGCAGTGGAGAAGGGTGAGCAGGAGAGAAGGGACGGGGCGGAGTGATGTATAAGTTGGTCCGTATTTCTTGTGACCCCCAGTTCATCGTGTCGTGGTCACTCCTGAGCCTGTACTCTCCTCGCTGCACTCCGCTCTCCAGCAGTGTATAGACTCGTACCAGCCGCCGGAAATAAATAAACAAGGTTACATCTGGAGCAAACATGAACGGGAGGAACATTGTTTGTGATTAATTAAGAGGGGGTCACAAGACATGTGGACCAGACTGTAAATAAATAATGCGCTCGACGGTGAGGGTGTTAGAGAGAGGGCAGGGGGGCGGATGCGAGAAATCGAGAGGAAAACGAAATAGGCAGGAAACGTGTAGAGAGCGAGGAGGAAGAGGAGGGAGTAGAGGCGATGGGTAGGGGGGCGGGTAGAGAAACGGGAGAGGAGACTGAGATTGAGGGTAGCTTGGATGGACAGTGAGCGAGCGTTATAACGCGGGCAGACAGAGCGAAAGGAGAGACCGGGGGGGGGGGGAGAGAGACAGAGTTAGGAGATATACATATAGAGAGCTGGCGATGGACCGGCGTCCCGTCGTCGGGTGTATTCCTGCCTTGCGCCCTGTGTTTCCGGGATAGGCTCCGGCTCACCGTGACCCTATATAGGATTAAGCGGTTTCAGATAATGAGATGAGACATATAGAGAGCAAGGCTTTGAACCAGTAGAGAAAGAGGGGAGAGGCGAGAAGGGAGAGCGAGTCAGAGAGGAGGTAGCACTAGAGAGATAGGGGAGATATGGCAAGAGAGAGAGGGGGGGGGGAGCTCGAAAAACAAAACAAATTAAGGAGGGGAGAGGGTAGAGGGGATAGAGGAGAGGGTAGAGGGAGAGGGTGACACTGAAGTTGAGGATTGGTCCATAAAAATGAGACGTTTTTAATTGCATAAAACACGTAAAAAAACTGAAAGGATTTTAACCGAAGTTCGGAAAAAATGAAGTGATGTTTTTGCTGATCAGCAAAAAAAGGAACAGAGCTCGAGAGGGATGAGAGAGAGGGTGAGCGTGAGCGAGAGTGAAGGTATTTTGTTTGCATTGTAAATAAATATTATACAATTAAAAAAATAAAAACAACGCCGAAACGATGATTAAATTGAATTTTGCAAATTAATTATCGGCGAAGAAAAATGGAAAGACGGGAGATAAAGGTAGACAGACTTGACTTTTAAGTCCGATTTTATTACCTCTCCCCCTCAGAAGCAAATATTTTCACCATTATCAAACCACAACATATACAATCAACACACTGTACAATATCTCATCTCATCTCATTGTCTGAAACCGCTTAGTCCTATACAGGGTCACGGTGAAGCCGGAGCCTATCCCGGCAGACACAGGGCGCAAGGCAAGGATATACCGACGATGGGACGCCAGTCCATCGCCGGGCACTCTACAATATGTACAACTATTTACATCCCATGACCCATACCTCCTGAAATCCAGTTTGTAATTCACAACACGCACATATTCAACTTGAAGGTATTCACACCCTCACTCAGAAGAGAACCACATTAATTGCACCAATATAGAGCCACCATATATACAAGAAAGTAAATATACAGTACGCAACAATTTACAGCCTGTTGCATCGCCGTTTCTTTAAATAACAATGTAAGATTCATAACGCGCAGCAGGAGAGAGAGAGAGAGAGGGAGCCATAGCTGGAGTAGCTGGGAGAATGAGCGACTCGGAGGGACTCGCCACCTCTTTTATAGCCGCTCAAAAATACCCCGCGGCCCGGCCCCGGGGCAATGTGCATCCGGCCGATAGCGGCTTCGCTCCGGCGGCCCCACGCTGCCGTTGCGGCAGGAGCCTCCCAGTCTCAGTCATCTGATCAGTGGCACCTCACGGGCTCCCCGCCGACAGGGGGTGGGGGGTAAGGTCATTGGTCACCCGAGCGCTGCGCCTGTGATGTCATCGGGCCGTCACCGAGCCGGAGGAGACCCGCGCGTTATGGGGAGCGCCTCGTAAGCGGAAGGTTGATAGTTCAAAAGCGTCAGCGCATCATCCTTCACGGGTTGATAAAACGAGCACCACTTCGTAAGGAAGAATGCAAATAGGTTGACGCCACCTTGCCATAGAAATGTGACATATCCACCCTGGGGGCCCTGCGGAGCTGTGAAGTGCAGCTGATGCGTAGGCGCTCACTAGCGCAAGACCTCGCTCTGATCGTTGCGTTGCTCCTGTCTTGACACCGTTTAAACATGCCTTTGCTGTGCGGTTTCACTGCTGCTGTAGTATTATTAATTTAATGAGACATCTCACCGGACGATCACCGAGACGCCACGTCTCCTGCACGGGGTTCGAGCGCGTCAGTGTGGTCACGTGCGACAAACACGTGGCAATGCGTGTGGCCCTCACCTCGTGATTCGTCGATTCTCCTGTCGCGGAGGTCGCGGACCCGGACCGGCAGCACCTACGACTGATTTGGGTTGAGTCGCCCTGATCTGGTGGAGTCGGTGGACTCTGAAGGGTTACAGGTTAGGGTTACCCCCCAAAAAACGTTATTGTTGCTGATTTGCTGTTCTTATGTCGTTGTTGTTGCTGACATGCTGTTCTCTCCACAGCTCTGTGCAGCGCTTTGTGACCCTTGGGTGAAAAGCGTTCTAAAAGTGCAATTATTATTATTATAAGGGTGAACTCTGCATGGGTACAATCACGGTGGACTGTAGAGTGGTACAGTCACGGTGGATTCTATAACGTTACGCTCACAGTAGACTCTATAGGGTTCAGTCACGGTAAACTCTACAGGGTTCAGTCACGGTAAACTCAACAGGGTTCAGTCATGGCAGACTCTACAGGGTTCAGTCACGATGGACTCTGCAGGGTAACCCCTCCCTTGTCTGTCCGCTCCGCTACAGAACACGCTCCTCCCATCACCGTCTCTTTCTCACAAACTCTGATAACAACCAGCAGCGTTGACTCATCTGTCATACACCCAATAGTGCTGTTTGTTGCTGGCCGCGTGATATTTGGCGCATTTGGGGCCATGTTTAGTCACCGTGATGAACAGAAGCCAGGGGGATTTCGAGAGGGAGAGAGCGCTCCTGGTTCACCAGAATCTGGCTGCAATTCGGACACAAGCAGTTGATCGGAGAATTACGATCTTTCTCCACTCACTGGGCTCGGGAAGAGGCATTGTGCCACGTGCTCGATGAGGGGAGCCTGCACATAAGTGAGGTGTTTATCAGTGTGGCCGTAGTGTAGGGGGCGAGGGCGGTTGACACTAAGCCCTCACACTACCGGAATTATGATTATCTATTGGGTTCATGCTGTTTTCCTATTTTGTATCAAAGCCATAAACATCTAAACATAAATATACATGTTTAAAAAAGGACGAGGGTGAGCGATACAGAGACAGGGTGCGAGCGGCAGCGTTAGAGTGAGAGAGCGAGACTTTTGACTTTTAATTCTGATTTTATGCTCCTCATGAGTAAATTGTTTTCTCCAATGGCAAATCACGAAGTATACAATCAAGGCAATATGCAATATGTACAACTATTTACACACCATCACCCACACCTCCTTAAATCCAGTTTGTAATTCATAACGCACACATGCATTCCATTTCCAAGGTAGTCAAACGCTCACTCAGAAGAGAAGCACGTTTGTACCAATGAACAGCCATAATATATACACTCAAGACATTATGCAGTATACGCATCTATGTACACCCTGTTTGATCGACATCTTAAAATGCAATTTAAGATTCATAACGCGCAAATATTAATTCAATTCCTAGAGGTAGAGAGCGGGGAGAGCGAGGTGAAGGACAAAGAGAGATAGAGTGTGTGAGAGAGGGTGAGAGACGGAGAATGAGATGAGACCCGCGGAAATGACAAATGACAATGTGAACCGGAGGCTCCCGTGAGTGTCCGTGCACAGAGCGCTGCCCCAGCACTGCAGGCCGTTGGGCGGCTCCACGGCGTTCGTGTAGAAGGCGGCTCCAGGAGCAGTCGCGTATTGACGGGGCTCATGGTCATCGACAGTGCGGAGCTATCGCCGGCGTCACCCTGCAGCAGCTCCTTACGGGTTTTGTAGATCGCTAACCTCGCCTGAGCGAGAAGTGAGAGAACGAGAGACTCTTTGACTTTTAAGTAGAATTTTATTGCTCTTGCAAGCAAATTTTAAAACCACAAAATACACGATGAAAACAATATGCAATTACACCCTGACTCACACCTATTTTAATACAGTTTATAATTTATAACGCCCACACATTCAATTCGTTTCGAATATGTAATAATATTTACACTTCTAGAACGCTTTCACCCGAGGGTCACAAAGCGCTGCACAGAGCTGTGCAGGGAACGGCATGTCAGCAACAACATCACAGCAGATCAATTAGAGTAAAATAATGGATATATATGGGTGATATCAACATACCCCTATTTCAGAAAGACAGCAAATTATTGCTAGCAATGGCACGCCGCAATGTATACGATCAAGACAGAAGAGTGTGAGGGAATGGGAGGATGAGTGAGATTATTATGGAGCGCACAATAAATCGATGCCGAGTGCAAATAAAAATGTGAACGCGAGGGTTTCTTGAGGCTGAGCGTAACAATCTTTTGTTTGCATCGGAAAAAAATACGAAAATATATATAAAAAAGCTACAAAGCTGATTAAAACCGAAGTTCGCAAATACAGAACAGACTTTTTTTACTGATCAGCAAAAAATAAAGATAGGGAGAGGGGGAGAGGAGATTCCAGCCACCCCGGGCTAAGAGAGGCGGGGCTACCTCCCACTGAGTCCGAGCTTCTCGTCTGAGGATCTCTGTCTCCCTTCCAAAGGTGCACCGAGCCTGGCACTTCCCTGCGCATGGCCGGGCCCTGACACGTGTGCCCAGGGACTTGGCTTTCCTGTGCGGGCCCCAAATCTGCAGCATCTGAACCCCCCTCGAAAACACATTCCGCCCCTAGAGGGATTTGCTTGGGCCACGCCAAAGCGTCTCCAGATCTGCTCTCATTATGTGCGAGCGTTTTATGAGCATTGTCTTTAAAAATACAGGTTTTACGAGACGCCAAGCAGAGCAACACAAGAGCGTTTACGAGCGCGCGACGCACAAACAGGTTGGAGTGACGCCACGAGGAGCCGCATCGATTCACGGGGGACTCACGGGGAGTCGCATGGAGTCAGGGGGGAGTCACGTGGAGTCGCGTGGAATCACAGGGGAGTCGCGTGGATTCAGGAGCGAGTCACGGCGAATCGCGTGGAGTCACAGAGGAGTCAC
>JAZEWT010000018.1:11588027-11608805 GCA_036362905.1 Mordacia mordax
AAAGGTAAGACGATAATAACGTTTTTTTATGTGCTTTTTTCTATGCTACAGTTTGTATATGGAAAAAAAATGTTGAAATAAAATTTTTAACAAAACACGTTAACTGTTGCCAATCAAATGGAGAATAAGCTACTCTGTAGGGTCACATGTTTGTAAATCTGACTGATGACGTCAGTGCCTCACCAGACATGAACCTCACCGCACGTCACTGCAATGAGATGAGACTTAAGTTGCCTGGTTCGTAGCGCAGCACGCTATCTGCTGAGCAATCGCTTCCCACAAAGCAGAGTGGCGCAGCGGAAGCGATCCTGGACCCATTAACCAGAGGTCAATGGATCGAATTCATCCTCCGCTTGCAAATATTCGATTACACACAATGGAGTGGCCACCATTGTGCGGCTCGGCAAGTTCGATTCCTGTACAGGGCCAACATCGGTTACGAATATTTTAATCTGTCCTGTGCCTCACGTAGGTCTACTCGGACTTAAATAAGCAGGCCTACTTAACGCGGCGGTGTGTCACAGGGGAACCCCCACTAGATGTTTGATCATTGCTAACTACGGTACTGTATATCAGAAGGGTCCATCGTGAGAGACGAAACGTCGCGAAGCAGAGAACAAGAACGCTCGACAAGGCGATCCCGAAAGAGTAGTTATGGAGAACAATTCTCGCCATACATCGAGTGGAGACAAACCTGCATCACGGGCAGCACGGTGGCCCTGTGGGTAGCACTGTCACCTCACAGCAAGAAGACCCGGGTTCGAATCTCGGCTCGGGTGCCTTTCTGTCTGGAGTTTGCATGTTCTCCCCGTGTCTGCGTGGGTTTTCGCCGGGCACTCCGGTTTCCTCCCACAGTCCAAAAAATATGCTGCTGCATAAGTTAATTGGCTTGCAAACTAAATTGCCCTCAGTGCCTGGTGATGGACTGGCGTCTCATCGTGGGTATGTCCCTGCCTTGCGCCCTGTGTCTGCCGGGAAAGGCTCCAGCTCACCGCGACCCTGTGCAGGACTAAGCGGTTTCTGACAATGAGATGAGATGAGACAAACCTGCATCACAACCAGTAAACGTTCACAAACGTTCTTGTGACCTATTCTACCAGTTGAACCCAACAAACATCTACAACCGCAAACCAAAATGATTGATCATTCAACAGCAGCAGACGTCACACACGCGCTGTGTCGTTATGTAAAGCACACACGGGCACCCGCGCCACAACACTCGCCTCGATGCGTGGCCCTCTGGCGGTGGCGAGAGCGGAGAAGCGTGATTTACGGGCTCAGCTGTTGCCGCCTGGATCCGCCTGGAGCCGTCATACCCTGAGTGCGCGGTGATGGTTTGGAATTCAGAGAAATGGCGCCTCCTGGTGGTCGCAGTCGCAATGATCAGTCAAACCGCTCTTTATTCACTCGCTGACCTTGTTTGCTTCATATTCGAGCTGAGAGAAAAGCCTAGAGCTGGTTGGCGAGATCCTCTGATAGAGCTGTGACGTGACCAGCCATGAGAACCACTGTAAGAATCTGAAATGACACCCCGACGCCGCGTTACAGATTCTGATTGCATTGATTCACTGAGCGAACCGTCGGTGCACTCGTTCATTTAATCGCTCCATTCATCAGTTCAACAAATCGCTCATTCGTCCAGTAATTCGCTGGATCACTAACTAATTTGCATATTCATTCAGAAACACCTTAGCTCATTCTCTAGCGCATTCATGCGCTCCATCACTCAAGTGCCCATTAAATGTTTCAACTATTCATTCACATCGATTGTCTAACTTATTGACCAATTCACAAAGCCAATAATTAAGTAAATAAATTCCTAATTCATCAACTCATTCACCAAGCACTAACCCATTAACTAAATATTTAATCAACTCGCTCATTCATGTATTTATTCTGGGCGGCACGGTGGCCCAGTGGGTAGCGCTGTCGCCTCAGCAAAGCTACTGGTTCGACTCGGCTCGGGTGGTCAGTGCACACTCGACATCCCCGATCATACAAGTACGGCCTAAATTGGTGGCACGCGAACACAACAGCATACAACTCCTGGCGGGAGTAGTTCAGCTCGCCCCACTCGGGGTCCGGCTGGCATACGCGATCATCCGTTCCGTCCCCCCTTGCCGTTGAGACAGCACCGCCCCCAGCCCGTGTCTGTGTCTAAGATAAAGTCCTGCGAAAAATCGGGAAGACTAGGATGGGGGTGTGAGTGAGGCGGTCCATGAGGGCTTCAAATGCCGTGACACACTGCTCTGTCTACCTAAAGGGATTTTTCGGGGAGGTTAGTTGGCACTTTGTCAGGGTCGGTTTGCACCCCTCTGTGGCCCAGGTAGGCCACTTCTCTCTGAGCGAGAAAACATTTTCGGGGGTTTAATGTGAGATGCGCCTTGCACAGTCTTGAAAACACCTCCCGTAGTCGACTCAGGTGCTCCGGCATATCTCTCCCAAAGACGATGACGTCATCGAGATATATCAGGCACTTTTCCCACTGCAGTCCCCGCATTACTAGCTCCTTTAGCCTCTGGAAGGTTGCAGAGTAATTGGACAGTCCGAACGGCATCACGCGGAACTTGAAAGGGGGGTCGTGAATGCCATTTTTGTGCGATCCTCCGGGGCCATCTCAATTTACCAATATCCTGATGAGATATCGAGGATCGAGAAATACTTGGCCCTGGCGAAGCTGTCTAAGGTCTCATCCACGCGAGGGTTCGGGAGAGCATCCCCCAGTGTAACAGCGTTTAGTTTGTGATAATCAACGCAAAAACGGATCGACTCGTCTTTCCTGCTGACGAGCACAACTACAGCTGACCACGGGCTCGAGGATGGGTGAGTTATCCCGTCCCTGAGCATTTCCATCACTGCGTCACCAATCTGGGCTCTCTCGCCCCTCCACCCCCCATGCAGTACGCAGGTAGTTTGATGAAACGGACAACCTCGGTGTCAATTTGGTGTTGGGCTTAGTTGGTCCGCCAAATGTCAGAATCGTGCCGAATAAATACCCCATCAAACTCCCTCAGCAGTCCTCTCAATTGGGCGGCCTCGTCTGCTGCTAACACATCCCAATTCAGGTGTACAGCGCGTGGAGTGGAGTGGCAATCCCCCATGGGGCAGGGCCCACCCACCAGGCTAGGTCCTCATCCCCCTCCACAGGCCGGGACCTCGTCTCTGGCGACAGTGCAAATACCGACCCCTTATGGTGCTGTGCGTGTAGAGTGTACACTACACACAACACCGTATCCGTCGCCGCAAGCGTACAGGCCCGTCGTGGGGGTTTACCCCCTCCATCGTGCTAACCCTGCGCTCCAGGGCATGGAGGTCCCGTTTGAACCCTCCAAGCTCATGGCAGACGCTGGTTAAACCCTCGCTAAAGTCCCGGCGGGCACTAGTGATGCCCTCATTAACACTCGTTAGGCCTTCAGTTACCCCTGTGAGGCCCCCCTTGAGGTCCTGTTGGAGGCCACAAAGCACGCTGGCGGTGCCTCTGCACGCACCTGACCTCGCCTCCCGGGAGCCCTCTCTTCGCCTATCTCTCCCTCCTCATCGCAATAGGCAGTGACCGCTCCCCGTCGCACTGCCTATCTCCACTGTTTCCATAAGTAGTGTGGCACCACGACTCGGACCGCAGACTCGTGGCGGCTCGACGATAACGGCCACGGCGAGGATCAGCGTTTACTTCACGATCTTTTAGAGAGCGAGCAGAGACTTCTAGTCTTTTGATGGTTTATTGAGCAGCGCGCCTGGGCATAACAAACTCGAGCGGCGACTACATGTTGAAGACTGATGACTGCCCCGTCTGACCGCCTCGTCTCACCGCCTCACGACCAACCGACCCTGACTCCGTCTCCAAACAGCCACTCTCCCCGACTCACGAACTCCGTCTTTATATTCCTCCGTGTCGCCCCCCCCCCCGCACCTTCCGGATGACCTCCTGCATAGCCACGTGCTACAATGAGTCACGCAACACGTGTGTAATGTGTATTGTGAACCGGGGCCCGCCAACAAGGGATTATGTAAATCAACAATCCGAGTTCGATGAATCACGGGTCTCGCAAGTAATCGCACTTACGCTCGTAAACTCTTTAACCTCACAGTAGTATGCGTTCTTGCAGGCGCAGGCTCGTGTGATCAGCTCGTCCAGCCCGTGTCGTGGTTGGCCTATCTCCTCTACCCACCACTCAGTCTCCAAAAGGGAGTTTTGTAGCTTGTGTAGTACAATCAGCTTTATCGCAGCCCTATTCACGTGTGGGTATGCGTCCATTTGTGAGGCACAACACATCATTCACAAAATTTCTTAGCGCTTCGTGCGGCCGTCGGCGCCGTACCTCTAAAGCCGCGTGGGCCGTCGCCTCGTTGCTCAAGCCAAACTGCTCCGACATGCAGTGAGTCAGCACTGTCCAGCTATTCTGTACCTGCATGGGGAGCTCATCCAGATACTTGGCCGCCTAACCCTTCAGGTGTAGCACCAATTTGACTGTCGCTTGTTCGTCTGGCCAATTCCCAAGGCGTTTCGCTCGAGTGACGTGCTGTAAAAACGGTTCCCACAGCTCTCCATCCTGCCCAGAGAAGAATGTCTGCTTTCCGCACTACATTACTTTCAGTCGCAGTTTCTCGTACGGGCGTTCATCCCGATTCCGACACCAAACTGAAGGGGTTGCTGCCCCTAGGCAGATAGGAGTGACTGCCCATAGCCCCTTCATCCCTGTCGTGTCCACGAGTTGGGTAGTGGCCGGAGAAAGGAGTAGAAGTCATCACCACGGAATACGGCGATCGATGCACGGCCTAAAAATCCGACAGACGCAGCACGACGGGCGCTCACTCCCAGGAGGCTGCCGCTTTTGTCCATGATGAGCCGCCTCAGGACGTCGCCCAGGACGCTCAAGTCGCTCATCTCACAGGACGCCCACAAGTATCCCATCACCATGCTATCCCCACCTCGCTCTTCCCATTCCACTCATCTGCTTTGCTCTACACACTGGCTGCCGGTGGCTACATGAATCAAATTCAAAGTTTTGGTTCCTACCCATCGCTGTCTCCACCTATCTGCTCCCCCTTACCTCTATACTACCTTCTCCTCGTACACGCCCTCTCGTTCTTTCCGCACAGCTAGCTCTGGTCGATTGGTCGCACCACACTTCCACTCTCTGGATTGTAAGGCTCACTGCTTTACTACCCTGGACCCATCATGGTAGAATGACTTCGCAATAGAAATCAGGACCACAGAGTAACTCAAATCATTCCGGAAACTGCTTATGTCACTTCTTTTAAACCATTATTTGTCTGACATCTAAAACAACATCACCTTGCACTTAAAAGTGTTAGACTACCAATATTATGTATTTATATATTTGGTGGTGTCAAGCCTTGTGCCGTATCAGGGCAAGTGCATCGCGGTGGCTATGCCAGAGTGAGCGGGCGGAATTAGGGTCACCCGGGCTACCAGTGGTTCAGATGAGGACTTAGTAGTGCGAAAACATCACGTGGACTGGAGATTTGGCGGGAACAAAACGGGGTTATGAAGGAGGTGATTGGATGAAGACGTGAGGTGATGTGAAGTGAGTAGATGACGTCTGGGGAGGGATTTAAGGTGGTGTGCACAAGCGCAAGATAGAGTTCCGATGGGAAGACGGTTAAGAACCCACAACAGAATGTAGCTCAGTATTGAGCAGTTAGAGCAACCAGCGCAGGAGGGTAAGATAGAGTGTGTGGTGTTACCCGGTCGTTATGTGTTGTTATGTTAGGGTTTAATAAACCATCGGAGAATCAGAAGCCTCTGGTCTGCTCGCTGAGTGAATGATGGCATGTATGGTGTCAGTGCTGGTCTCAAGCAGCCCGCCACGCATTCTCCTGCGGGTGTCATAACCCAATACACTGGTGGCGGGCCTAATTCTAATCCTGGAGAGATGCATCCTCGCCAAGGTATCTCAATTTGAAATGTGTGTCACGATGTAAGTCGCCCTAGATAAGGGTGTGTGCTAAATAATAATTAATAATAATAACTGTCCTGTCAGATTTATTTGTAGCAGTTACTACACTGATTAAATTGAGAAACGTTCCCGTAAGAGCTTGGATTAGAGATAAATTTATTAGAAGGAAAAACTTCCAAAGGGGGCGGCACGGTGGCCCAATGGGCAGCGCTATCGCGCTACCCGGGTTCGAATCTCGACTCGGGTGCCTTTCTGTGTGGAGTTTGCATGTTCTCTCCCCGTGTACGCGTGGGTTTTCTCCGGGCACTCCGATTTCCTCCCACAATTCAAAAAACATGCTGCTGCATAGGCTAATTGGCTTGCAGACTAAATTGCCCAGTGCTCGGTGATGGACTGGCGTCCCATCATGGGTAGATCCCTACCTTGTGCCCTGTGTCTGCCAGGATAGGCTCCGGCTCACCGTGCCCCTGTACAGGACTAAGCGGTTTCTGACATAGACATGAGATGAGATGAGGGACTTCCAAAGTGGGTAGAAGCAAGAAGAGGTGTTGTGTCCTGCAGTGTGTGAGCGGAGTGTGCGGCTGTACAGGGTGATCGTGATTGAGCAGTGTGGAGGTGCATTGGCCGGTCTAGTGGCCCAAGCGCTCCGCATATCCGCGCTGCACCCACGCTCCGTGGCCGAGCACAGGGTGCAGGTGGTGCCCAGCTCGCCGGAGAGGAAGAAAGCTGGCGCTCACCCTCACAAGCAGGGGCGAGGAGGAGGTGGTGGCCAGGCGGCTGCTGAAGGAGACGGTGCGGGACCTGGCCGAGGGCGGAGGCTGCCGGGCCCATCTGGCACTGGCGCTGTGCGGCCTGGCCGCGGCTGAGGCTTGGTACCGCCCTGCTAGTGTCGTCCCTGATGCCCCAGTACCAACAATGACGCCGCGGACCGGTCCCTACCGGAGGAGCTGCTCCGATTGCGGTTTGTGCCGAGACTCCTGGGAAGATATTGTGATCGATTTTTTAGCATTCATCGTCACGGCCTTAATAATCATCGTAGACACCAAGACAATAATAATCATCATGGCTGCTATTTTTACTGTCAGCAGAATGAAAACGATCATTTTGATGATCACCACTGATATCGTGATGATTGTCGTGATCCACAGAATGGTCATCGTCATCGCGCTGCTGCTGGTGCCATGCCGGAGGCGTTTGTAGAGTTAAGAGTTTACGAGCGGACAGTGCGATTGCTTGCAAGACCTGTGATTCATCGAACTCGGGTTGTTGATTTACGTAATCCCCTGTTGGCGAGCTCCTGTTCACAATACACATTACACATGTGGTGCGTGACTCATTGCAACACGTGGCTATGCATGAGGTCATCCGGAAGGTGCGAAGGGGGGGGGGCGACACGGAGGAATATAAAGACGGAGGAGTTCGTCAGTGGGGTCGAGTTGCTGTTTGGAGACGGAGTCAGGGAAGGGAGAGTTGGTTGTGAGGCGGTCAGACGGAGCAGTCATCAGTCTTCAAGATGTTGTCGCCGCTCGTGTTCGTTATGCCCGGGCCCGCGCGCGCTGTTCAATAAAACATCAAAAGACAAGAAGTCTCTGCTCGCTGGCTGAAAGATCGTGGAGTGAACGCTGATCCTCGCCGTGGCCGTTATCGTCGAGCCGCCACGAGTCTGCGGTCCGAGTCGTGGTGCCACACGTTCACCTCGTTCAGCTCCACGGGGACGTGCAACAGCTTCAACTCGCGCATACACCCCACGATCACAGTGGGCAGCGTGGGAGCAGGCCTGAGTGTGAGTGAGCAGGTGAGTGAGTGGGACTGAGTGGGAGTGAGTGAGACAGTGAGTGAGTGAGAGACAGTGAGTGCGAGTGACAGTGTGACAGCCAGTGAGTGACAGTGAGTGACAGTGAGAATGTGTGGGGAGTACGGTGCCGTACTCAAGCGTGGGGGTGAGGAGGCTGCGGGCGCTCCGTGCCGTGGAGATAACGATGGCGCCGTCTCCGACGGCAGCTGCCCAATGAGCGCACGCGCGTCCTCCGCCCAGCACTTCATTTGCTGCGCCCACATCAGCCTGGATCAACACGGTGGGGTCAACATGGTGGGTCAACACGGTGAGATCAATACGGTGGGGTCAACACGGTGGGGGTCAGTGAGGTTGAGTCACCGAGGTGGGTAAGGTTAGAATGTACCAGGCCGATGACCTCACAGGGCAGGGCGTTATCTCGTCAACACTCGCTATAGCCTGGTGCTCACCCTTGCGATCCCTAAGCCGGCCCGACCCGGAGTAGGCTGTGAGCCCTGGTGAGACAGGGCGTTGGCGACGTGACCGTAGGCGAGAGTGGGCGGAGGCACAGAGCTGGCCCAGTGCTGGTGTGTGATGTACGTGGTGTGTATGTGATGTACCGTGTGTGTGTGATGTCGTGATGTGTGTGTGATGTACGTGGTGTGCGAGATGTACGCAGTGTGTGCACAATGTAGGTGGTGTGTGTGTGTGGTAACCGCGATGTCACAAATTCTCGGTAGATCTGGATAAAGTCCCATTGGTGAATGCCTCCAATAGGCGAGGCTGCGGTGGCTGGGTCACGTAGCCCAAATGCCCAGCCACTGAATGCCCAAGCAGCTTCTGTGTGGCCGACTAGAGGTGGCTAAACGGACATGCCATGGACTAAAGAATAGACGGACTGATCTGGCACAGGATGACCTAGAGCTGAGTAAACGTGTTGAGGACTGCTACTAGCGGTGTCAAGATTGGCCTCGATGGAGGAGGATTGAGAACGATGTTTCAGAGCAGATAGAGGCAGTTGCCATCCAGCAACAATGGAGGGCACAGGAGCGACACCCACGACAACGATCAGTGCACCAAGTGGCTAAAACACCACAAGTTGGCAGGGTAGGAAGCACAGCGATTGCACCTGCCAGTCATCTTAGTCAGACAACCCATAACACCGGGGTGTGTCCCGTGACCTGTTGACGAGCCTTTGACACTTCACGTGGCCTCAAAGTGCATATGGCCTGGCACAAGTTCTGTGGTGACGTCACTGTCACCTTATTGCGAATGGCGGTTGTTGTTGCGTGCAGAATGTGTGCGTGATTAATGTTCGTGGCGCGTGATTGTGGTGTGAGTGAGTATGATGTACATGGTGTGTGATTGTGTGTGGTATATATCGTATTTGTGATGTACTTGGTGTGTGTGTGTGATGTACGTTGTGTGTGTGTGTGATGCATGTCGTGAACCGTTGGCTCCTCCGGCTCCCGGTCTTCCTCATCACGCTTCCACGATGATCGCACTCGCGTCGAACAGTCATCCACACATTGCAGAACAGGCATACTGGAACTTCGCTTGCGCACCCATCCTGGCACGGCATGAGGCCTGCCACCACAGTTCCCCCCTGGTAAGAAGTTCCGGCTGGAACCCCTCTCCGTTGCCATGGTAAGGCTCGACTGCTGTGACAGAGTCCCAGAGACAGACCGGCGCCCGTCTCGGCTGCCCGACTGCCAAAGGGCTGCCAGCTACCTCCGGGGTCGCCACGGTTCCTCTGTTTGTAGAGGGGGGATTCTCCCCGAGCTCCCGGGGTTGTTCGCTCGGGTGGAATCTGCTGCGGCGGGCGCAAAACCAGTTGGGTACCAAGGTCCCACCACCCGGCTCCGCCGTCACACGTGTGTGGGCCACCTCCATGGCTCACTGCTGTCCTCGTTTGACGCGGCCTTTCTTGGGGCCGGATTCCCCCCAAGGAGTGGTCTCCAGGCCTTCAGACGCCGCACGTTGATTATGCGCGACGTCTGCCAGCCCTTTCCTCGTCTCTGGCGACAGCTGCTGTACCAACATGTGGGGGCCTTCTCACGATGAGATGAGTTTCCCCACCTGCCCCAGGTGGACCCATGGTGAGAACACCTACACCCCATTTGTTTGAGGGTGGTAGGCCATGGTCCTCTCGTGCCGGATCCCCAACTCCCGGCAGACATTGTCGAAGATTTACGCCTCGAAATCCGTCCCCTGGTCGGTGATGATTCGCTCGGGGACCCTGTGCCGCAGGACGTACCCCTCCAGATTGGGATGACTGTGGAGGCCGCCTTGTCAGGGATCACCACCACTATCGGGTATGAGGTGAAGAATTCCACTGCCACCATCACATAGCGGTTACCAAGCTGTGTCGTGGGAAGCGGCCCCTGCAAGTCGATCCCCACAAGCTGATTCACCTGGCTTGACCGTAACGGCTGCAGGGGAACGGCATAGCGCGGTGGCCCCTTTGCGGCCTGCTGGCAGCGTTAAGACCCCTTGACCCAGGTGGTAGCATCCCAGTTCAGGCCAGGCCACAGGAACCGTTGTTGCAGAGTTACTTTGGTGCATTGCTCGCCGCCATGCCCTCCCAGGGGGTGGTTGTGCACCAAGCACAACAGCTGTGACCATGTCGCAGCCCGGACACACACCCTCCCGGCTTCCCCGTCAAACCCCTGCTCCTGAACTACCGACTCCCAGAGGCCCAGCAGGGAGTAGAGACTTGCCCACGATCCCTTGATGGCAGTCTGGCCCCGGGTGAGGGCATATCTCACCTCTGCCAACTCGGCATCACGACCCTGAGCCTGTCGTAGCTGCTCTTCAATCATTCTCGGGATATTGCAGCCTATCTCTTCCCATATCAGCTCCATTGGGGTTCGTCGGCCTCTCCCATGTGCTGTACAATGGCGTGGGATTCCACCGTCAGTGTGGTAGGATCGTCCTTGCGCAGGCGGCATCGGTGCCCAATGAAGCAGGGGCACAGCTGGTCTGGGAAGGTGTCGAAGCGGATCACCGGTCATCGGGAGAGGGCGTTCACGTTGGTGTGTGTCCGACCCGCCCGATGTTCGATTTGCAGCTCATACTCCTGGAGCTGGGCTAGCCACCTGGCCATCTGTCCTCTCGGCACCTTAAAATGCAGGAGGAACTGCAGGGCGTGGCAGTCGGTGCAGATGCAGCATCTCCGGGCATGGAGGTACGGATGAAACTGCTAACAGGCGAACACCACTGCATGCAGTTCATGTCAAGTGACGCTGTAATTCTGCTCGGCCCCACTCAGTGTGTGACTAGCGTACGCGACCACCCGCTCGTCCTCTCCCTCCCCCTATGACAGTACCGCTTCCACCCCGCACCCACTGGTGTCAGTGTCCACCACGAACTCTCGGGAGAAGTCCGGAAACGCCAGAACAAAGTTATGCAACATCCGGTCTTAAAGGCCTTGGAACGCGGCTTGGCAGTCCTCAGTCCCCTTGAAGGGCCTCTTGGTGGACGTGAGTTGGGTGAGGGGCCAAGCGAGGGTGCTGAAGTGTGGCACGAACCTCTGGTAGTAGGTGGCGAGGCCGAGGAAGGAGCGCACCACGACCGACGTACGGGGTCGCAGCCAATTCCGTGCGCACTCCCTCCCCACTCACCCGATGTCCCAAGTAAGTCACCTCTCGTTGAGTGAGATAGCACTTGCGGGGTTTCAACTTGAGGTTGGCTCCCCTCATCCGTCGAAACACCTCATGCAAGTGACGCGGGTGTTCCTCCATCATCCTCTCAAATGCAGTGATGTCGTCCAGGTAGATGAGGCACTGTCGACCGCAGACCCCCCATCACGTGCTCCATTAAGCGCTGGAACGTAGCCAGGGCATTGGACAGTCCAAACGGCATCACCTGGAACTCGAATAGACCCGGTAGAGTGGTGAATATGGTCTGTGGCCGGTCCTCCTCGGCCACGTCGACCTGCCAGTATCCAGACGCCATATCCAGTGTTGAAAAATACCGGGCCCCACTCAGCCCGTCGTCCCATCCACACGCGGCATCAGAAAGGCATCTCTTATCGTCACGGCATTGGAGCAGCAGTAGTCAACGCAGAAGCGGGTGGACCCATCCTCTTTAGCTACCAGGACTACAGGAGCTGCCCACGGACTGGAGGATGAAATAATAATACCGTTTTGGAGCATCTGTACTGCCTCGTCAATCCTCGCCTGCTCGGGGGGCCCCATGAGGTAGGGCGGGATTCTCACCAGCCGTGCACCTCCTGTGTTGATGCAGTGCTGCGTGTGATCCGTCCTAAACACGTCCGCGTTATGTTGGCAAAGTCTCGCAAGAGCCTCCGCAGCTGTGTTGCCTCGCCTCCTGACAGGGCCGCCCAGTCCACCTGCACCTTGTCGAGGAGTGGGGGACCCAGTTCTCGGGCCACAGGTCCCACTCACCAGGCTAGGACCCGCTCATCCGCCGTGGACTGTTCTGCCTCCCCGCCCATAGGGTGTTCACCACCCCCGGATCGGTCCGTGCCCACAGCGGATGAATTTCTGCGACCTCCGTCCCAGCACGGAGTCATATCGGCGCGTTGTGGGGTTTTAGTACTCTTAGTACCAGGCCCCGTTCAGCGATCACCATCATTGCTGCACCCACCAGTCCATAGCGGCGAGCGAGTTTCGGTTGGGGAGTCAGCAGCACCTCACCGGTGAGCACGTCTCAATCTCCATTAGAGGCGGCGAGGTGTAACAACCCGTTGGAGTTTGGGCCCGCTTGTGGTCGGCGGTTCAAACAGCCAATGCCATGTTTTCCCACGTCCGGTTCCCGACTCCTTGACCCAGGTACTGACGTCATGTCCTCGACTCCTCGGTTTGACATCACAGCCGCACTTCCGGGAACTAACATCATGTCTACAACCCCCGAGTCGTACGTCACGTCCGCGCTTCTGGGAACTGACGTCATGTCTACAACCCTGGAGTCTGACGTCACCTTCATTGCCCGTTTGAGACACTCCTGCCCAGCGTTGACACTCACTCCCACTTGCAGAAGGGAACCTCGACCGTCGCGTACCAACATGTGCATATTGTCTTGGGACGCACACCGTCACGCCCAGGGCTTCCAGCGCTCCTGTTCCGAGGATGCAGACACGGCATAGTCTCATCGCCACGTACACATCGAGACGACCCCTCACCGTACCTACGCGGATCTCCAGCGGGAGCCGCCCAATGGTTTGTAGGTCGCCGCTGCTGGCTTGCACCAGCTCATAGTCTGAAGATCGCGGTCGCCATGGGTCGACCCCCGAGTGCCGACACAGCTCGCAGCTCACTACTAACATGCTAGCTCCCGTGTCCAGGAGAATCCGAGTCGCCTGCCCTTTCACCGACCATCATACCACCGCAGATGGTTCCAATGGCGTCTCATCACTTCCCATCGCTGGGACGAGCCCTGCTGGCTGCTGCTCCCCAACAGTGTGGTGTCCGCTCCCGTCCCTCCGTGCTTTGGGATCCCGCTACAGCCCCGACTACCAGGGCCCATTGTGATTGAACGGATCCCGAGAGGGGTGACAGGTCAGAGCGGACAATCCCGCTGCACATTCCCCCTGCGGCAGCACTGGTAACACTCAGGCCCTCCCTGGCTGTTGGATGTTGGACTTGGGCTGTCCCCATCGCGTCGCCGGAATCCCAACGATTGTAGTCTGTAGTCGTCGTTCCAAGGAATCTCCTGTGAATCTCATCTCCAGTGAGTCCAGGTGACGCTGGATATTCCTGAGCACGTCACCCAGGTTCGCTGGGCTCGCTCTGTCGTTGCCGCATTGTACCGCCTCCACCCCACCGCCAGGCACCACCACGTCCATTTCCTCCTCCTCTGGGTCTCCGCAGGCCAGCAGCGCTACCTTGCGTCGGCAGACTCCCCCACCTGCCACCAGTTCGTCCCCCAGAGGTACCGAAGTAGCTCGATCTTGACCAGGCTCTGGGCAAAGCAACGTCCCTTCTTCAAGTAAGCCTGTTCAACGAGCGTTGCCAAACTCTCGACGTAGTTGAGAAGGAGCTCGTCCAGCCATCTGCGACACCGCACAAGCTCGTCTTGTGGCACGGTCCGGTCAAACCGCTCCCCAACTACCTGTCTGAGCAGGGACCAGTCGTCCCTGATCCTCGCCTCTAGCCCACCCAGGAGCCACGCCACGCGTCCTTGTAGCTGAAGGTGGACGCACATCGCCGTCTCTGTTGGACCAACCGCCCAGGCGTTGGGCACTCACAACGTGTCCCTAGAAGTCATCCCAGCACTCCGTAAGGCTGCCCCCGAACGTCAGCGTGATCTCCACGCTCGGTCTTGCCCCTGGCATGGGCTCGGACACCGAACTGTCGTGAAACATGGGTTCCTCCGGTCCTCAATCCTCCTCTGCGTCACGCTTCCACGACGATCGCGCTGACGTAGGGCATTCATCACGACATCCCAGAGCAGGCATACTGGAAGTCTGCTGATGTTGAATTATAACATGGTCTTTATTTGCCAGCGCAAAACCCGAAGGACGAACACGCGGTCAAAACATGGTGTATGCACAGGTACAGAATAACACTCGAATACCTCAATGCAACTGAACTTCCCCCTCTCCGCGACCCTCTTTTTATCCCACCCAGACGTCACCCAAACCCCTTCCCTTACGCCATACCCCCAGCCAATTATCCTCCCTTCCTTTGGCGCCAATTTCCCAATCACTGTCACCCGATTCCTGCCAATGTGGCCCAAGTGATGTCCGCCAATTTGTAAAAGGGAGAGGGGGGGGTCAGGAATGGGCCCCGGGTGATTATGGGGCCCTCCTTATCTTACTATCCCTGACACGGGTGCAACAGCGCACCCGTTCAGGCACGGCACAAGGCTTGACACCATAGCCTCACTGCAAGGGTCCGGGTTTGGTTCACAGCTCAGGTGCATTTTTGTATGGAGTTTGCATGTTCTCTCTCCCCGTGTCCGCGTAGGTTTTCATCGGGAACTTCGGTTTCCTCCCACCGTCCAAAGACACGCTCCTGCCTCGGTTAATTTGCTTGCTAAGTAAATTTCCCCCAGTGCTCTGCGATGTGCTTGTAAGGGTAGGCTGCGCGACGAATGAGTGGCTTCGGTTGTGCGGCGACGACAGCAAGAGGCGAGCAGCAACCTTGGTAAAACAGTCCTCTTTATTAGGGGTCCAGGGTGGAGGTACAGCCGACGTGAGCAGTACACCAGCGTGCGATAGCGCTGAATGAAGTGAATTTCCGGCCCCGCTCCCATGGCGTAGGACGGTTTATATAGGACCCGTAATTTCCCTGATTGGGTGCCCGTGCACAGGTAAGTGGATTATTATGCACCTGTGCACAGGTAATTGATATTATTAGGCAGGTGTCCCAATCAGGGTGGAAAGGACCGCCATACAACCCTTACAGTACTGGCGTCACATCATGGGTATAGCCCCCCTTTACACCGTCTGCCAGGATGGGGTCCAGCCCTTCGCGACCCTGTACAGGATTAAGAGGATATTGATAATGATGATGAAGACTAGGCTGTTTGGACCAGATTCTCAGGCCTCAATCGGGTTATATACCGTGTTGTTATTGACGTCTAAGTTATTTTATACATGCTATGTTACACATAGTATTGGGATGTATTAGAAAATTAAGTTAAAAACTACCAAGAACAGCGTGGCATATTCAAGTACTACATTAGCTGTTTCTATCTTTGTGTCTCCGTGTCTCTCTGTCTCTCCTTGTCTCTGAAGACTCGCGGGAACATGAGGCTGTGTCTCTATGTCTCCCCCTCGTCTCTTCTCTTCAAAGTAACAGTTGCCTGATTAGCACTGCATTGTCATCATCACATCTCAAAATGAGTTGAAAATGTGACGAGAAACAGTGCATGGTGGACAGATCTCTTGTTAAACCATATTCTGATCGCTGCACATCATTTGTTTGGCATGATTAAAACGCGTAAATAACAGTGTGATAAACAGTTGTGACAGTGTTAACGCTATGGGTACTTTTTGCCAGTATACATATATAAGATTACAACAGGTTTTACCGTATCTGGCGATTATGCGGGTGTTAAGATCTTAACACCTGCATAATTGCCAGGCAATCCCTCGGCTTCGTGGACCGAGGGCCGTGATGGGAGCTGGTTATGGGAAGCGGTGGTGCAGCTGTTAGCGTGCTGCGCTACTACAAACCTGGCGAACCCAGTTGGAATCTCACCACCACCCAACCTACCACCACCCACCACAACCTCCCCACCCCTCCAATTTCACAAGGAGCGTACTTCAGCCAACGTACGGGGCTGCGACAAGTACCTTATCAGGGTCTGTGCGCACCCCTTCCCCACTCACCCGGTGTCCCAAGTAGGTCACCTCTCTTTAAGCGAGCCGTCGAAACACCCCACGCAATCGCCCCAGGTGTTCTTCCATTGTACTCCAGAAGATGATTTTGTCATCCAGATAGATGAGACACTGCCTCCGCTACAGCCCCCCCATCATGTGCTCCAACAAGCACTGGAATGCCAAACGGCATCACGCGGGACTCGAATAGACCCAGCAGGGTGGTGAATGCAGTCTTTAGTAGGGTTGAAAAGTACCGGGCTCCGCTCAGCCTACCCAGCATCTCGTTCGCGCGCGGCATCGGGAACGCATCTCCTATTGTCACGGCATTGAGGCGGCGGTAGTCCATGCAAAACCAGGTGGACCAGTCCTTTTAGCAACCAGTACTATAGGAGCCCTTGGACTGGAGGGCTAAATGATATAATCCCGGTTCATTTCCTGTACTGCCTCGTCAATCCTTGCCTGCTCAGGGGCTCCCATGCGGTAGGCCGTGATTCTCATCGGTCGCACGCCTCCCGTGTCAATTCGGTGCTGCGTACAATCCCTCCTCCCCACGTCCACGTCGTGGCAACTAAACACGTCTGCGAAATTTCACAAAAGCCTCCGCAGCTGTATCGCCTTGCCTCCTGACAGGGCCCCCCAGTCCACTTTCACTTCGTCAATGAGTAGAGGACCCGGTTCTCGGGCCACAGGTCCCACTCGCCAGGCTAGGTCGAGCTCATCCTCCATGGACTGTTCTGCCTCTCCGCCCATAGGGTGTGCACCGCCCCTGGATCGGTCCGTGCCCACAGCGGATGAATTTCTACGACATCCGTCCTGGCACGAAGTCATATCAACGCGTTGTGGGGTTTAGTACTCTTAGTAGCAGGCCCTATTCGGCAGTCACCACCGTTGCCATGCAAACCAGTTCGTAGCGTCGGGCAAGTTCAGGATGGGGGAATCAGCAGCACCTCACTGATGAGTATGCAGCCATCTCCATTACAGGCGGTGAGGTGTAACAATCCCTCGCAGTTTAGGCCCAATTGTGCGCTGCAGTTCAAACAGCCGACGCCATTGCTTCCCGCGTCCAGTTCCCTGCACCGTGACCCAGGAACTGATGTCATGTCCTCGACCCCTCGGTTTGAGGTCATGTTATCGACTCCCGGGTTTGACGTCACCTCCGCTGCCTTAGTTGAGACCCTACCACCCGGCATGGCCGCCCGCTCCCACCCCCAGAATGAAACCTCTTCCTGCCCCGTCCCAATCTGCCCCGATTGCCGCCGAGAAGGGCGTGGGGACTCGAGTGGGCAGTCTTGTCATGTGTCCCCTCCTATGGCACTCCCAACAATCGGGCCCCCCTGACACGGTATTGTTGGGCTTGGGTCGTCCCCGTCGCCTCCCAAGGATCAAGAGGACCATCAGCCCTCCGGCATTCGTAGTCGGCGCTCCGAGGACTCTTCTGCCACGCAAGCTCCTTTTGCGCGGCCGCCGGCATGGTCCGATTGAGCCGCTCCCCGACTATACCTGGCTGAGCAGGGACCAGTCGTCTCTGATCCTTACCTCCAGCCCGCCCAGAAACCGCACCAAGCATCCCTGTAGCTGAAGGTGGACGCGCATCGCCGTCTCTCTGTTGGACCAACTGCCCAGGCGTTGGGCGCTCACATCCCTGGAAGTTGTGCCAGCACTCCGTAGCGTTGCCCCCAAACTGCAACGCGATCTCCGCTCTCGGTCTTAGCCCCCGGCATGGGCTAGTACCCTGCGACTGACACCAAACAGTCGTGAAACATGGGCTCCTCCGGTCTTCCTCACCACATATTCCTGTTCATCCACATATTCCAGAACAGGAATACTGGAACTCCGCTGAGCTTCCATTATTACAACAGAAAGTCTTTATTGACCGGCACCAAACCTGAGGTACAAACGCGCGGTCAATCGTGGCATATACACAGGTACAGAGTGACACTCCCGATACCCCAACGTAACTGACCCACCCCTAACTGCCCCCTCGTTCTTATCCCCCCCCCCCTGGACGTCACCTCACCCCTCCCCTCACACGATACCCCCAGCCAATCATCACTCCTCTGCTGGCTCTAAATTCCCCATCAATGTCACACTGCTTCCCACCAATCCGACCACGTGGCGCAAGCCAATTTGTGAAACAGAGGAAGGGGAAAGGGCTCCCGGGAGGTGGCGGGAAAAGCGCCCACCCCACCTTGCCTGACGACCCCATCCACTTACACTGTCGTAACCCTAATCCCACCTAGTCGCACTGACACGGGTGCCATAGTACATCCATCCTGGCACGGCACTGCCACCACATGTACATACTGCGTACGTGATGTACTTGGTGAGTGTGTGAGTTGGTGATGTACGTGTGTGTGATGTACGTGGTGTGTATGTGTGATGTAAGTGGTGTATGTTTGTGATGTACGTGGTGTGTGTGATGTACGTAGAGTACATGGTGTGTGTGTGATGCACTTGCTGTGTGTGTGTTTCTTAAGAAAGACCGTAGTGAGCGCTCACCCCAGACGTGTTCACTACCAATCGTGACCCTAGCAGGAGTGCTGGACTCCAGACCTGTTCAGCAAGGGAAGGCCAAGGAACGGGTCAGATAAGTCACCAGTGTTGGTGGCCTTCAGTGGGAATGACACTCGCGTCTCTGCTAAGTTTGTAACGCAGTCTCAAATGGGTACCTAGTGCGACATGTAATAAACATTGCCTCTCTGAAAGGTGGCTGGGCGTGCTGCTGGTTACTCACCCTCTCGTGTGCCCGCATTGCCCTTCACAAGTACTACTCACTAACATCACTTGGCCAGAGTCTGTTCAAGGCTATACGGCAGGCCTTTATTTTATTAAATAAAAATTATTAACAGTAAAAAAAGTGCGTGCATTATTAAATACCCTTACATATTCCGACGTCATTATAACCCCAGCAAGCACGCATTAAGTGACGCCATCCTGAGGTGAGAGAGGCAGCCACGTAGTCAGCCGGCGACAACCTGCCAGACACCGCATCTTATATTCTGTAAGATGTTATTACAGAGGGTTATATAAATAATCTAAAAAATATGTATCCATTCTAACTCTTAAAGCTAATGATTGGTGATGGACTTGCTACTATTTATCATACGCCAAATCGTGAAAACCGACAGGGAGATTTGGGCCACGGCTAGCACTAGGCCACAGTAAGTATGGTCTCTCCTCGCTCTCTCTCCACCCTCTCTATCACCACCCTCTCTCGCTGCTCACTTACCACTCTCTCTATAAACTTCATCCTTGCCCAGGCGAACATGACTGTCGACAAGACCAGTAAAAAGAAATTGGAAAGTGGTGGTGATGTCGGCTGCTCTGACCGTGCTGCAGGGCCTCCTCAGAGCCTGACTCCGGTGAATGCACGAGTTGTACCACATAAGTGGAGACGCGGCCAGTTTTGAGCAGTGGTGGGGCACTGCCCACGCCTTGTCTGCCACAGTGGATGGTGCTTTGACATTTACCTTTGAAATCAACTGACGTCCGTTTTGACACCGGTGATCTGTGTGGAGATCCCGCTCCACCTCTTTATCTATCTCTCTCTTGAGTTCCTCGTTCAACTCTATTTCTATGGCACTTGGCGCTGGCCCTCGAAGCCGGCGTCTCATAGCCATCTCAACCGGTGGCACACTCTGACCTTGCCTGCTGCATTCTCGATGCTCCGAACAGACCACGTGCACGCGTACGCCGGCGCACGGCGAGCGTGCGGTCAGACTCAGATCTCGCACACCACACTCCGTGCTCTCGCCTTTCGATCACACCACACTCACCCACAAAACCGCTTAGATGCAAATACCGGACAGATGGGACGTATTGAAGGCCTTTACTGCTGCAGACGAGCATGTCGCGACGAGGTCTCCTTCCCTTCCCTGTCCCTCGGCACAGCCCACTGACTGACTCGTCCCTACATTTTCCCGCTACTCGCCCTACATTTTCCCGCTACTCCTTCGCTCCCGAACGCGACTCAACTAACTTGCTCCTACATTTTGTCGCTACTCCACTCCCTCTCCAGAAAACTGCCTCAACAACTCCCCTCCAGTCCGCAACCTCAACTGACGCAACTGCTCAACTAACTCCACTGCCCCGCCCCCTTGCTCTGCGCTTTCTCATATACCCCGCTATTTTGATCGTGCTCCGCGCCGTCCCTCTCTCCACCAATCACGTCCGCTTCCCCTTTTGTCTCTGGGTGCCATCTCTCTCTCCACCAATCACCGCCGCTTCCCCCTTTGTCTCTGGGCGCCATCTGTCCCTCCACCAATCACTGCCGTTGTAAACAACTGGCACCAACCTATCTAGCTACGCCCAGGTCATACGGCACCGCAAACACAACAACAGGAAGATGACGCACCGTCCGTCCGAAAGCCCCGCCCAGCTTGCTACCGCCCTAGCCGGCCCCTATACAGTAACGCGCCAGCCGGCAACCCCACGCACACCACTGTCTGCAGCTTTAACTATCCGAGGGAGCGACGCTCCCCTCGGCAGAACTGGTGAATGGAACTCGGCACCCCTTAAACCGAATTCCAGCTGACGGAGTAACTACTGACCAAACTGTCCTATTAACAGGATCTATGGACAAAACCTCAGCCGCAGGGGCCGAGTCCCATCGTCATTCTGTTACCCACCGAACCCCTGTCATGCGATACACTCCATCAGTGTGGGACAGGTACGCTGCTGTCAAATGGCCGCTCCAACAACGAATGCGCGCAGGCATCAGGCGGGTGGTGTGCAATAGGTGGTGGTTGCGTGCGTGTCTGTGTGGCACAATATACTTTCCAGGGGGGGTC
>JAZEWT010000018.1:11614637-11624760 GCA_036362905.1 Mordacia mordax
GCCAATCAACCTATCCAGGAGCATGCTTTTGGACTGTGGGAGGAAACCGGAGTATCCGGCTAAAACCCACGCGGACACGGGGCGAGAACTCGCTAAACTTTGCATAGAAAGGCACCCGAGCCGAGACTCGAAACCGGGACCTTCTTGGTGTGAGGCGACATCGCTACCCACTGGACCATCGTTGTATGCAATATCAAAATAGGTAATGAAAATGTAATACAGCTTAATAAATTCAACTATCTGGGAAGGTGGATAACATCAAATGACATCTCATCTCATCTCATTATCTGAAACCGCTTAATCCTATATAGGGTCACGGTGAGCCGGAGCCTATCCCGGAAACACAGGGCGTAAGGCAGGAATACACCCGACGACGGGACGCCAGTCCATCGCCGGGCTGTAACCAAGAAATCAAACGGAAATAAGGGCTGGCCAAATATACTGAAAAACAATAACATGTCTAAGTGTACGAAACTAATAGTTCCCGATTGTTACGTTATACCAGTTTTTACGTATGCATCAGAATGTTGGACAATATCAGATGCATCTTGAGGTATCTACTATTTGACTTTCAGGTGAACTGGCCTGATATTGCTCGGATTTGTCACAAAAACCCCCCAAAAAGTTAATGTTGCTAATTTGCCGTTCTTATGTCGTTGTTGTTGACATACCGTCCCCTCCGCAGCTCTGTGTAGCGCTTTGTGACACTCGGGTGAAAGGCATTCTGGAAATGAAATTATTATTTTCTTGAGCAAGTCACACCTTAAATGATTTTTTTTTTTAATCACGAATGGGATGTCGAAAGAAGGTGTTGATTGATATTAGACGGATAGAGTTGAAGTTTCTAGCGCATAATAAAAGGAAAAAGGAAATAGGAAATCGGGTTATAATCGGAAACATTGAAAGAGAGATCGTGGACAACAGAGATTGACTTACGTCAAGAGTCTCTCGAGATGGATGAACATAACAATGGACGTTCTTAGAAGTTCAAAGAGCAGAGATTTGTGGAAGACCATGGTCACAAACGTCCTGTAAGATATGGTACCTAGAATAAGAGAGCGACACGCGCTCGCAGTGAGAGAGTGTGGGACGCTGGAGAGCAGACTCCATCCAGACTTTTTGCGGAGAGCGAGCGGCTTAGCCACGACTAGGGTTGCCATTTGTCCTGGTGTTTCCGGGATCGTCATTTTAGAGGAGTCAGCTCTCCTGGTAAACCTGCGTGTTTTCCTTAAACAGTCACACAGGGGACGCAGTGCTCCCCTATTCCCTTTACTTCTATGATATATTCCATTTTGTTATGGCTCTGAGGTGGCGCGTCGATGCGGCGATCTGCGCCGCATCTAGCAGTGGATAGATCGTGGCCTATGTTGATGATGAAACACGGCGGCCGGGTAGCGCGGCCGCAGCGAGCGGGGGGAGGGTGGAAGGGCGCACAGTGTTGTTGCCAAACGCCTGTGGTTTCTCCGTGCGGAGAATCGCAACCGGACCACGCCATGGGAACGTGGAGTTTCCGCACGAGGACAAAGCCAACGGAGATGAGCGCAGCTGAAGGTTAGGGTTGGAAGGAGGCAGTCATTGATAGGGGTGGACAGGGGTACACAGTGGTAGGGGTAGGGTTGTTGCGGCCTCATACAGTAATTATGATTCACAAGCGCTCTGCTGCTCCACTGCTGGATGAGAGCTCCCCCACGCGGTGGCGACCAAGAGGCTATTTCACCATGCTTCACTGTCCTGGTCGGTTCGAGTTTGTGAAAGACTGGAGCGAACAGCGCTAGCTCAGCGATCGCTCGCACTCATGGGAGCCGCGTCCTGGTACGCAGCGCAGTGCGCTAACCACAGCGCCACCGATCCGCCCGAATCGTAATAATAAGTATGATCGCCCTGTACCGATATTTGTCGTCACGGCTCGAGAATCGCTCTCCTTAGCCGCTCTTTCTGGATAGCCGCATCAAGTGTTCCTGCTCTCCCTGTCGCGACGCTTCGCCCCCTGCGAGCCGGACTGCTGATGAGACACGGAATGTGGAAGTCGGTGTTGAAGAGCGTGTGGTTGATGGAATGTGGGGCAAAATAAAACCCGAGGGCGCAGTGTCTCTACATCGCCTACACAATAAACATACACGCGTACGTACACATATACACACATAGCCACACATATACACACACATATACACACATAGCCACATATATATACATATACACACGTAGCCACATATATACAACCATAACCACATACACATATATACACACATATACACATACAGATATATACACATACAAACATACACACACATACATACACATATATGCAAATAACAACCGCTATTCGCCGCTGAGTGACGTCACCACGGCCCTTGTGCCAGGCCATTTGCACCTTGCGACCACGTGAAGTGTCGAAGGCTCGCCGACAGGAGGTCACGGGATAGACTGTTAGGGGTTGCCTAACTGGGCGGCGCGGTGGCCCAGTAGTTAGCGCTGACGCCTCACAGCAAGAAGGTCCCGGGTTCGAATCTCTCGGCTCGGGTGCCTTTCTGTGTGGAGTTTGCATGCTCTCCCCGTGTCCGCGTGGGTTTTCCCCGGGTACTCCGGTTTCCTTCCACAGTCCAAAAGCATGCTCCTGGATAGGTTGATTGGCTCGCAGACTAAAATTGTCCCGCAATGCCCGGCGATGGACTGGCGTCCCGTCGTCGGGTGTATTCCTGCCTTACGCCCTGTGTTTCCGGGATAGGCTCCGGCTCACCATGACCCTATATATATGATTAAGCGGTTTCAGATAATGAGATGAGATGAGGTTGCCTAACTGATATGACTGCCAGATGCCAGCACCTGGGCCAACTTGCTGTGCTTTAGCCGCCCGGCGTGGTTGTGAGCGACGCTTCTCCGCTCTCCGTTGTTGTTTGAGGGTGAATGCCTCCACAGAGGCAGTCACTCTCCACTGTGACTGCCTCTGTGGCCTGCCAGGGGAGCTCACCGATAGGACACTGTCCTTATATTTCCAGAATTTGTGAGTTCCTCGCACCATACAACCTGGTGAAACCCTGGCTTGCCTACGATCGATCGTCTGCAGGCCAGCTGGAAAGTTTTGAAATGGTGCAGATGTTCAGCCAGGTAGCCTACGGTATCGTTAGCACAGAGAAGATAGGGCATGGCCGCAGCTGAGAAAACCCAAAACTTCGTGTAGAGCGATAAACTAAGGCACTTTCCACACAGCGTTATGTATCCGATGAAAATATATTGCGGCCCGACTGATTCGGTCGCAGAACCGACCATAAGCACACTGCAGAGGTATGGAAATGTCTCCGTTCTCTCGACAATTGACCCATCACTCATGGACTTTGGCTTTTAAGTCCGATTTTATTGTTCTTTCGAGCAAACTTTCGAACAACAAAATATATAATATATACAACCATTTACACCCCGTGACCAACATCGCCTTTAATAGTTTATAATTTATAACGCGCACACATTCAATTAGATTTGAATGTATACATACCCCTACTCAGATTGACAGCAAATTATTAGCAACAGTGGCACGCCACACTGTATACGATTAAGACAGTATACAATATATACAACTATTTACAGAGCACGTGAAAAAATAATAGGGTTTGATAAAGAGACGGTAAGACCCTCAGAAATGAGTGCAAATTAAAACGTGAACTGGAGAGTCTCATGAGTGTCTATGCACAAAGTGTTCATGATGAGCTGACGCGGTGGAGAATTCGATTGCACAAAATGCCCCTGCAGTTGCCTGATTTTGGTTGGGCTGTTAGACCCCACCTCTGTGTAGCATGCTCCAGGTTTAACAGCAGAGCCCGCAACTCTCCCTTGGTGTGAGCGACGGTCACCACATCGTCGGCATGCGTTACATGTATAAGATTACAACAGGTTTTACCGTATCTGGCGATGATGCAGGTGTTAAGATCTGAACACCTGCATCATGAAGGTCTCTCATGACAGTGAGAAAAGAGTCAGGGACCGCTAAATCACGAAGAACAAACCACAGCCCTGGCCTGCTTACTGATCGTGTCGTAGGCTTGACCAGGTCAACAAAGCAGAGATGCAGGTCCAGTTGAAATTCCCGACACCTGCGCTGTAGCAGACGGACAGAGAATATGACGTGTGTTCAGGACACATATACACACATATGTACAGACATACACACGTACACATTCTGTGTTTATATATTACACACGTCAACAAGAATGCAAAATCCCCCACCCCACCCTATAAACGCAACAGGCTTGTAGGGTCAAGTGCTGTTAGCGAGCACCTATTATAAAGCCAGCAGGGCACACGATGATAGGAGGGGGAGGGTGACCAGAACCACGCCAGGTCGCCTTTGCCTCCTCAGCAGTGATATTTACACAACGAGCGCCCCATGTATTATTTAACGCCGAGTCAATGAGAACCGGTGCAGATATCAGTCATTGAATTTGGCTGTGAGCGAGATGGTTTGTAGCTCAGTGAGCTAACAGCGGAACCACCGCTCCCCACGTTCAGGGGCACACGAGGTGGACACAGCAGACACTTGGTGGACACAGCAGACACGGGGTGGACACAGCAGACACTTGGTGGACACAGCAGACACTTGGTGGACACAGCAGACACGGGGTGGACACAGCAGACACGGGGTGGACACAGCAGACACTGGGTAGACACAGCAGACACGGGGTGGATACAGCAAACACGGGGTGGATACAGCAGACACGGGGCGGACACAACAGACACGGGGTGGACACAGCACACACGGGGTGGACACAGCAGACACTTGGTGGACACAGCAGACACGGGGTGGATACAGCAGACACTGGGTGGATACAGCAGACACTGGGTGGAGACAGCAGACACTGGGTGGACACAGCAAACACTGGGTGGACACAGCAGACACTGGGTAGACACAGCAGACACGGGGTGGATACAGCAAACACGGGGTGGACACAGCAGACACGGGGCGGACACAACAGACACGGGGTGGACACAGCACACACGGGGTGGACACAGCAGACACTTGGTGGACACAGCAGACACTGGGTGGATACAGCAGACACTGGGTGGACACAGCAGACACTGGGTGGACACAGCACACACGGGGTGGACACAGCAGACACGGGGTGGATACAGCAGACACGGGGTGGACACAGCAGACACTGGGTGGACACAGCAGACACGGGGTCGATACAGCAGACACTGGGTAGACACAGCAGACGCGGGGTGGATACAGCAGACACTGGGTGGACACAGCAGACACTGGGTGGACACAGCAGACACTGGGTGGACACAGCAGGCACTGAGTGGACACAGCAGACACTGGGTGGACATAGCAGACACTGGGTGGACACAGCAGACACGGGGTGGATACAGCAGACACTGGGTGGACACAGCAGACACGGGATGGATACAGCAGACACTGGGTGGACACAACAGGCACAGGGTGGACACAGCAGACACGAGGTCGATACAGCAGACACTGAGTGGACATAGCAGACACAGGGTGGACACAGCAGACACGGGGTGGATACAGCAGACACTGGGTGGACACAGCACACACGGGGTGGACACAGCACACACGGGTGGACACAGCAGGCACAGGGTGGGCACAGCAGACACGGGGTGGACACAGCAGGCACAGGGTGTGCACAGCAGACACGGGGTGGACACAGCAGGCACCGGGTGGGCACAGCAGACACGGGGTGGACACAGCAGACACGGGGTGGACACAGCAGACACGGGGTGGACAGAGCAGACACTGGGTGGACACAGCAGGCACTGGATGCACACAGCAAACACGGCGTTGACATTACAGACAAGGCTGGACACAGCAGACACGGGGTGGGCATAGCAGACACTTAGTGGACACAGCAGGCACTGGGTGGACACAGCAGACACGGGGTGTGACACAGCAGACACTGGGTGGATACAGCAGACACTTAGTGGACACAGCAGGCACTGGGTGGACACAGCAGACACGGGGTGGACACAGCAGACACTGGGTGGATACAGCAGACACTGGGTGGACACAGCAGACACTGGGTGGACAGAGCAGACACAGGGTGGACACAGCAGACACGGGGTGGATACAGCAGACACGGGGTGGATACAGCAGAAACTGGGTGGACACAGCACACACGGGGTGGACACAGCACACACGGGGTGGACACAGCAGACATGGGGTGGACACAGCAGACACGGGGTGGATACAGCAGACACTGAGTGGACACAGCAGACACTGAGTGGACACAGCAGACACTTGGTGGACACAGCAGACACTGAGTGGACACAGCAGACACAGGGTGGACAGAGCAGACACAGGGTGGACACAGCAGACACGGGGTGGATACAGCAGACACTGGGTGGACACAGCACACACGGGGTGGACACAGCACACACGGGGTGGACACAGCAGACATGGGGTGGACACAGCAGACACGGGGTGGATACAGCAGACACTGAGTGGACACAGCAGACACTGGGTGGACACAACAGACACTGGGTGGACACAGCAGGCACAGGGTGGGCACAGCAGACACGGGGTGGACACAGCAGACACGGGTGGACACAGCAGGCACAGGGTGGGCACAGCACACACGAGGTGGACACAGCAGACACTGGGTGGACACAGCAGGCACTGGATGCACACAGCACACACGGCGTTGACATTACAGTCACGGCTGGACACAGCAGACACGGGGTGGGCACAGCAGTCACAGGGTGGGCACAGCACACACGAGGTGGACACAGCAGACACGGGTGGACACAGCAGGCACAGGGTGGGCACAGCAGACACGGAGTGGACATAGCAGGCGCGTATCGAGGGACTACTCGTTCTAATCTCCGCGCGATCATCTCATCCTGTTCCCCTGATCGCACGCGGGGCATCCTGAGGACACCGCACAATTCACTCGTCATCGTGACGTAACCCCCATTCTGCCTCTGCCAAGGCAGATGGACGGATGTGCGGACACGCGGGCGGACGCGGGGGCTGGCAAAGATAAAAGTAACCTTGACGGACTGTAGGGTCAAGTGTCGTTGGCGAGCTCCTATGAAGGTCAGCGTGGAAAACGAGGGGGACCATTAGGGAGACAAAGGCCGCCGGGCCGCTTTTGTCTCCCTCGTAGAGATCCGGATATAATTATTACCACTTTGTGGGGATTTCTACATTTGTTGTCCACTAGACAGACTCGTCCCCGCCACAGAACTGGGGTATTTCCACACTGGCTCAAAGCCGCACCAGGGATTGAGTAGCAAGGCCTCATTGCAGATTTGATCAGAGATCCTTTGTGTTGGGCACTACTCGGTCTGGATCAGCGGAGCCCACTCGAGCCCCCAGGGCCCACTCGGGCACACAGCACCCACTCGGGTCCGCAGGGCCCACTCGGGCCCACAGTGCCCACTCGAGCCCCCAGGGCCCACTCGGGCCCACAGCACCCACTCGAGTCTGCAGGGCCCACTCGAGTGCTTGGGGCCCCCTGGGGAGGTGGCATAGCCTTGTGGCACCCGGGGAGGGTGGCAACGCGTTCAATAACCTTGAACTATGGGCTATTTACACAGATCACAAACCAGAAAATTATGAAATGGCGGTCACAAGACATCTGGACCACCCTTAGTTCAAAGGCTTTCGTGACCAATATTATCAGTAACTAACCTCTATGGGAAAGATACCTTTCTCAAAATCAGTAAATGCAAGAAACTCCGGGTCAAGCAGGGGAAAACTGTTGTCTTCACTGGCGTTTCCCAAGCGATGCAGGGACTCAAAGATATTACCTAACACTGTTAAAATAACACATCATATTTAGTCCGGTAAAGCTAACTAAATGCTACATAAAGCTAGTAAACTGCTACTAACAGAGAGAATACAACATATTAGAATTATACTAATACAAGTATCTAAATATCTAATACAACTACATCTAAAAATTAGTAATCGTATCTCTGTAGGTGACTGGAATAAAATAGACACTAACACAGCGATCGACTTATATTGTGTTTAACTACACTAACAGCAAGCAAATACATTTAATAAACCATTTAAACAACAACGCTCAGTTAAACCCACTCAAATAAAAAAACTACTGTTATTAACCTAACTGGGGCGGCGCGGTGGCCCAGTGGTTAGCGCTGTCGCCTCACAGCAAGAAGGTCCCGGGTTCGAATCTCTCGGCTCGGGTGCCTTTCTGTGTGGAGTTTGCATGCTCTCCCCGTGTCCGCGTGGGTTTTCGCCGGGCACTCCGGTTTCCTCCCACAGTCCAAAAAGCATGCTGCTTCATAGGTTGATTGGCTCGCAGGCTAAATTGCCCCGCAGTGCCCAGCGATGGACTGGCGTCCCATCGTCGGTATATCATTGCCTTGCGCCCTGTGTCTGCCGGGATAGGCTCCGGCTTCACCGTGACTCTGTATAGAACTAAGCGGTTTCAGACAATGATATGAGATGAGATTAACCTAACTGCTACGGAATTAACTACTTATATGAAATCGATATTGTTTAAAGGGCTTAAGTTAGCCATCGCACCACCTAGAGTTCCAGTTGATGAAATAATCGCGGAAGTGGAATTAGCAGTAAGGCAACTTCCACATAATATAGCAGAGATGAGGCATGAGGTTGTCAAAATAATTGAAAACGGCAATTTACCTAAATCCAACATCACCTCAAACGAGGCTAGAGCCTTAAGAGCACTGAGCTCAAACAAAAACTTGGTAATTCTAGCCACAAAGGAAGATCTACGATGTCTCGTAGTGATTGTCATCAGAAAATTGTAGCGATATTAAATGATGGAACTTGTGTTAAACTCAAACGAGATCCTACTAAGTCGTTTGAACTCAAGACTACTACCCTAATTACTAAATCATTAATTCCTCAAACAGAACAATACGTGATGAAACCAAGGGCATCAGAACCACCAAGGTTTTATGGTTTACCAAAGATTCATAAACCTGATGCCCCACTAAGACCATTGTAAGTACACTTGGCTCTGCCACTTATAAATTAGCTCAATACGTAACTAAGAAAAAAACAACCCTATTTCGGCAGCACTGCGTCTTTCAGCAAAAACTCTCAACATTTTTACATACTAAAAGAGATTACACTAAATCCTAAGGATATCTTAGCTTCGATGTAACCTTCCTGTTCACCAATGTTCCAGTTAACGAGTCACTTCTACTTCTAGACTGTATAGCTAAAAACAACGGATTACGTAAAGATATCACACAACCGGCTAAACATTATGTAAATAACACTTACTTATAATGGAATGCTGATTTCTACAAACAAAAAGATGGAGCCGCAATGGGCTCCCCTTTGTTTTTGGTTATTGCCAATTTGTTCATGGAAAGTTTTGAAGCAAAATCTCTCAAATAAGCATATTAAAACCATCCTACTGGTTTCAGTACGTGGATGACACATTGCTCATCTGGCAATACGGTAAATATACACTGAATGGGTTTCTAAAACATCTCAATTCACAACACCCGTCAATACAATACATGTAGATCAGTGGTTCTTAACCTTGTTGGAGGTACTGAACCCCACCAGTTTCATATGCGCGTTTCACCGAACCCTTCTTTATTGGAAAAATAAAATGTGATCACCTGCAGCCAGTGATGGCCAAGCGGGGCGTGTGTCATCACGAATCATATGAGTGAGGTGTGTGTCTTGACCTCCACCGAACCCCTGAGACTGACTCACCGAACCCCTGGGGTTCGATCGAACCCAGGTTAAGAACCACTGATGTAGATGGATGTCCTTGCTTAGACGAAGCTTTAAATTGTAAAATATGGCATAGTATTTATCGAAAACCCACACATACCGACGCTTACTTAAATGCACAATCGCACCATCACCACTCACAAAAATCCGCTCTCGTCAAAACTCTCATACACCGGAGAAAATAGTGTCTGATGCCAAAAGCTTGAGAACTGAGATTCTACATGTCAAGAATGCCCTTCAATTTAACGGTAATAGTAACGCACAAATCAACAGAGCTCTAATTAATAATAACAGGCTGAACACCACAAAGGGTAAAAATGATAACGTAATTAAAACCATCAAACTATCATGCATTGCCGGAGTAACTAATAAATTATCTAGAATTCTAGAAAAACAAAAAAATAAAGTAAGATTTGGCACAGT
>JAZEWT010000018.1:11641322-11652850 GCA_036362905.1 Mordacia mordax
GCCGAGAGACTCGAACCCGGGACCTTCTTGCTGTGAGGCGTCAGCGCTAACCACTGCCCCCGCTCTCCCCTTCTCTCGCCACTCCCCCAGCTCTCCCCTTCTCTCGCCACTCTCCCTGCTCTCCCCCTCTCTCGCCACTCCCCCCCCGTTCTCCCGCTCTCCCTCTCTCTCGCCACTACCCCCGCTCACCGATGCCAGTTCATTTATTTTTTTATCTCCCCGCGTCTCCCCGGCCAGGAGTGAGGATTAGCGGAGCAACGTCAACAGCGGCGCAGACTAGGGGCTGCGAGGAGTAGTGGGAGGAGGAGGGGTGGGTTGTGGAAGAGGAGGGGGGGAGAAGAGGGAGGGGAAGAGAGGAGGACAGAAGGGTCGAGGAGGGGGGTTCCTGTGCCATTAAGAGCGAAGATCTGGCCGAGATAGGAGGGGACCCGCGCTCTCCCACCCCACCGAGGGAAGCGGTTTATGACGGGGTCAGAGAGCGAGTGATGGTCATCGTGTTCCATGCCATCATCATCATCCATTCAGAGCCGTCGCGGTGATGGACGATGCGGCACTCACTCGTTCACTCACCCGCTCACCGACGCGCAGTCTTCTCCCCATCGCCCTTCTTCTCACCCACACACCTATCCACGATCAAATATCCCCAGTGCTGGTGTCTCTCCACTGGCTACCGGTTAAATAATGGCTCAAATTCAAAATCCTCCTCACCTACAAAGCTCTCACTGGCGCTGCTACAACATACAGCGCTTTGTGACCCTCGGGTGAAAAACGCTCCATAAATGCGATTATTTATTATTATACATCCGTGACCTACTCCAGGCACTCTCCTCAACACGACATCTTCGATCCTCCAATACAGGCTTCTTGCTGCATGTGTCCAGATCGCACCTTCATTCGATGGGTGCCAGAGCCTTCTCGCACGCTGCTCCCAAATTCTGGAACTCCCTTCCATTAGAGATTTGATCAGCCGAGTCCTTGGGCATTTTCAAATCTCGTCTCAAGACTCACTTATTCCGTAAGGCTTTGAAGTCCTCTCGCTAGGAGTGTTGATGCGACTCACTGTGGTCATGCTGGGATGATGGCTCGCTGTCGACCTGCGCCTACTCGGCAACATTTGTAACATCCTTCTTTTTTTTAACAATTATTTTAATCGCTTATTTATGTCTTTCACCAAATTATAGCCATTATGTGACTTTCAATTTAATTGCTCTGATGTTGTTGCTGACATGCCGTTCTCTCTACCTCTCTGCACAGCGCTTTGTGACCCTCGGGTAAAAAGCGCTGTCCCCACTACACCTGAAGGCGTGCTCGGTCAATCAGTCAGTGTTTGGGAGGAACCCAGAAGACCCGGAGAAAACCCACGTGTACGAGGGGGAAAACTTAATCTTATAGACACTGAATAGCTCCACGTTATTGCTGTACTGCCTTCTCGTAGTCAGGGCCCGACCCCTCCGCGACGCTCACACCATCCGTGCATGATCCACCAACCCTCGCTGCTGCCTCCGCAGCGCTGGGTCACAGGCATCCACGTGCGCAGCCACCACCACTGCTCGCATATTTACCATCGGGGTGAATCTGGGGAGGGATTCACGCGAACGCCGAGTCGGAATCCCAGAGGGAACGCAGTCGACTTTCACGATCGTACCGTCAGTGGTTGTTTATTTCTCACACATCACAGACATGCAGGAAACTCATCAACTGCGGGAGGACCCAGAGACCTTATGCGTCCCTATGGGTCTCTGTGTATCTCGATGTACCTCTCTGTAGCTCTGTTTTCTCTGTGTATCTCGATGAGTCTCTGTGTATCTCTATGAGTATCGGTATCTCTGTCAGTCTTTGTATCTCTGACTGTGCATTTCCATCAGTCGCTGTGTATCATATCTGTGTTGGTCTCTATGTTTCTTAATGAGTCTCTGTATATCTCTATGAGTCTCTGTGTATCTCGAGGAGTCTCTTGGTATCTCTATGTAGCTCTCACTCTAAAGGGGGCGCAGACCAGGCTGCGTTTCCTGAGTGAATCTTGTCCAATGCCACCCACATATCGCAATCATCAGATAGTTCACCTTGCAGTCCACCCCCGCCTTGGCCAGGCTGCACCCGGCTGAGCCGCGCTGGTCTGGAGAGGTCGAGAGCGTGCAGGGTCCATTCGTTCATCGGGAATCAGATGCAGGACGCGAGTTGTTCATGCGGTTGTCACCGCTGGCTCCGCGCGCTCACCCATGCCCTCGCTCTGCACCGTTCAGATTGATGAATGATTTGTTATTTCAGCGAAAAACATCCAGTGAGCGTGCAAGCTCTAGATGCGGGATTGCTGCGACACAACAAACGTCTGAATTTACCGAGGCAACAGCAACAACAATACCAACAGGAAAATAAACTCACAGCAACAATCTCTGCATTAATTAAACTCTAACCATAATCATAAAAGTAAACTGTACCACTTAAGATTGTACAATCAAACAAACTCACAGCACCAACTTGTACAAAGATGAAACCACAACCATAACTATGAACTCAACCGTAGCCACTCAAGATTGCACAGCACAATAAATGAATAATAGACAAAGTAACAGTGCAACAGTGGCATGGGGGTAAACATTACTATATATATATATATAACAACAAAAGTAAGGAACAACTGCAAGCCTTCAAAAAACATAATCAATTTATGCAAACACACCTGGGCCGAAATGTTAATACCAATTGGGATATAAGGCAATTCAATGATGGTAATGACTATAGCTTCCAGCTTGTAGAAATATTGTTCCAAAATTGAGGGTAGTTGCCACGAAAGGCTTTTCAACGAATTTTATGTGAATTTTATGTGAATTTTATGTGCTTCTAGGAAGATTACGCAGACAGTAGGTTTAGCGTCTAAGATTAGGTTTGTTTGTATGGACAATACATCTATCAAATATTTTCCCGACTTCAGTAAAATTTTAAGTATGAATAGGAACGAGTGGAATATTTCTACGATTGGTAAGGAAATTTAATCCTGAGCCAATGTACAAATCACAATGGTGGGTTCTGTCGGGGGCATCCAAAGCAAATCTAAGAACAGAATGATATAAACGATTTAATGAGGTAGGTTTCCACGGCTTGATGCACGATGATTTCTTCGAAAAGTTGCTCTCTCGAGACAGTCGCGTCGATCACTCCCTCTCACTCGATCGCTCCCTCTCACTCGATCGACGCGGTTGTCCCGAAAGAGCAACTTTTCGAAGCAATCATCATGCATTGAGCCGTGAAAACCTACATCATTGAATCGTTCGTATCATTCATGCGATGAATGATATAAACGATGTAGGGAGAGGGAGGATTGATAGCCAAGCAATAGTAGAATAGTCGCCTTTATCAAATCTAAGCATAACTTGTTTAGGAAGCAATGTTGATGTCTGTAGAGAAAGCCCATTTTTATTTAAAATCTACTTGACAACATAATCAATGTGAAATGTGAATTTCAATGTTGAGTCTAATAGGAAGTCATGATGTTTTATAATAATTGCACAAAGCGCTGCACAGAGCTGCGGAGAGAACGCACATCAACAAAGAGATAAGAACGGCATATCAGCAATAACGTTTTTTGGAGTATTTTTTTTGCATTCCTTAACCTGTTCAGTTCGTTGGTTATTTAGTGTATATAACGAAAGCGGAGATATGGATGTTATTTTTTTCTGCAAATAAACATGAATTTAGTTTCATATTGATTAAGGATTAGCTTGAGTGAAATAAGTTGTTTTTGTAGAATAGTGAAGTCGCCTTGCAGCTTAATAATTTCATCTTCCGGGGAATCTCCAGCCACTAGCAGTGCAGTGTCATCTGCAAACATGTTGATATTGATGTGAGGTAACTCGGTCATTGATTAGAGACTAACTCTGAAAACCAGCAGATTCAACACACGTCCTAACGTATATTTTACTTCCGTGGTTCAGAAGAAGAGCTCACCGATGCGGTGACGATTCCCTTCTGTGCTCACAATCACCGACTGATACAAGGCTCTGGCTTATGGGCCGCTGATGATCTCCCATGAACACGATGATGCCACCCACGTTCGGTTCCCTCCGCACGCCGCTGCTCCGCCGTCTGCCTCACCGCCGAATGGGGCTCTCGAGCGCCGTGACGGATGAGCGGCGGGGCTCGCGGCTGAGAGCGAAGCCCTTTGTTTGAACGCGACTCGGAGCCAAAGCAGAGTAGAGGCGGCCGTGTTGTGTTTGGCTCAGCGCTGTTATTCATGTCTGTCTCGTGTCCGTGGGTGTTCGTGCGCACGTGTGTGGGAAGGGAACACGGGTGGTGCCTCCCGCCAGAGTCATCTCAGTCAAGTCAGCCCAAAGTACCTGGGTCTGTCCCGTGGCCTCAATGTGCACCTGGCTTGGCACAGACGCCGTAGTGACATCACCGCCACTTGGCAGCGAACGGCCGATGTTGTTGTGTGTGGGGAGCGGCCAGTCAGTGGTTAGCGCGCTGCGCTACGAACCCCGGCTATAACCCTGTTTCAGCTCTCGCTCACGGCCACCAACACCAGTGACGAGTTTCTGAACCGTTGTTGGAAATTCCCTCGGTTGACTCAGCCTCAAATAAGTTCCTAGCGCGGTATGCGACCATCGCCACGAGGAAGACAACGGTGGCCGGGTGTGGTGATGGGCGGCCGGATGTGATGCTGGTCACCAACCTCCCTCTTGTGCCGGTGCTGTGCTGGCCTTCATAGGTGCTACACGGGTAGAGCACTTGCTCCTAGCATCTGTTAGGCTACACGGCGGAGCTTTTTCTTTATTTGTGTGAGTGTTTGTCTCAGTGCGTGTGTATGTCTGAGTGTGTGTCTATGAATTAGCGTGTGTATTTGGGCGCCTCTATCTCCCCGTGTACACACACGCGCCGCACAATGCCTCTCTCTGTAGGTCTGACTGCGTCTCCCCTCCTCCTCCACCTCCTCGCTCCTAGCCGTGACGTTCCAGGCGAGGCCTCTCTCTGGAAGCCACGTGGTCGCTCTCTGAGACCCATACGGTTCCCTCCATCGCACCATCATCGACTCTCAACCCCAGCTGCTAGATTACTGTCTAACTCTAACCCATCAGAGCGCATTCTCTGCGTTTCTGTGATTTCTTGCGTAAAAAAACCATCGGATTTTAAGACCACGAAGGCCTGACAGGTTCCCTATGAGATTTTCACTCTGAGAATGGCGTCCGCGTGCACCATCACACCCCTGAGTGTCTCATCTCATCTCATTGTCTGAAACCGCTTCGTCCTATACAGGGTCACGGTGAAGCCGGAGCCTATCTCGGCAGACACAGGCCGCAAGGCAAGGATATACCGACGATGGGACGGGCACTGCGGGGCGATTTAGCCTGCGAGCCAATCAACCTATGTAGCAGCATGCTTTTTGGAATGTGGGAGGAAACCGGAGTGCCCGGCGAAAACCCACACGGACACGGGGAGAGCATGCAAACTCCACACAGAAAGGCACCCGAGCCGAGAGATTCGAACCCGGGACCTTCTTGCTGTGAGGCGACAGCGCTAACCACTGGGCCACCGCGCCGACCACCCCTGAGTGTCATCCCAGTCTAATCCATAGCCGTCGCCGTCCCTCCCTCTCCCTGCTCGTGTGCGATGAGGGTATTTGTTACACGGCCTTCTGGGAGTGCACATCTCATCAGCTGCGTTGGTTCCAGACAAGCAACGCTCTCGACCGGTGTCGACACGCAGTGTCTCATCGGCAGCATCTCATGGTTCGACGCGGATCCTGGTCCTACACGCACTCCACAGCACGGACTACACAGCACAGATCCACAGCACGGACTCCACAGCACGGACTCCACAGCACCGACTCCACAGCACGGACTCCACAGCACGGACTCCACAGCACAGATCCACAGCACAGACTCCACAGCACGGACTCCACAGCACGGACTCCACAGCACGGAGGCATCACTCGCGTTTCGAGGATACTCCGTGCAGAAAAATTATTGAACAAGTGCCGTGCACGGTCTCTCCCATCAAGTAGACGCGTGTCCCAACAGCTGAGATCTCCAGACCTTTTAAACAAAAGATCACTTTTAAAATCTCTTTTGGATATTTTCGAGTCTAGATTCTCGAATTGGTCCAGGAATCGACTCCGGAACTAATTCCCCCCTCCCCTCTCATTTTTAATATTCGTCTCCACGCGATTCCACGCGCGACTCACACACGTGATGCCACACCGGCAGTCGTCCCTGTGTGGCACAAGGTGACTACAACACGTGGCCTGCGAGTGGGCGACCAGCTGTGTCTGCCAGTGGCGGCCCCTGAGTGTTTCAGAGTCGCTTGAACCTCATTTTATTTGAATTCCATTTTTAGAATTTGAGAAATGTGGACCTTGACGCTAGTACACCGTGGCTTGCTCGATTCCAATGGCCTCGTGGGACCTTGATGTGCACTGTGCAGCAAACAGCGAGTAGATTTACCATTTAAATTAAACAAAATATAATGCAATTTGTAACGCGGCGCTCCACACCCACGCCTCATCATGGACGAAGCGCCAATACAGAGGCGTAGCGAGGAAACCGCGGGGGGGGAGAGGGGGAGTCGCCCAGGCGGTCAGCCGACGCCATCCCGCCAGATACCATTTCCTATACATTATGATAATATCGACTAAATCATTCGGATGTTTTTTTTTGTTGTGGAAGGAAACTGTAGATCCCGCAGGAAACCCACACAGAACAGGGGGAAAACACTTAAACGACAGTCATCTCTGACACTCGCCCAGCTCCAGGCCCTCTGTGTTCCATAGTTTAGGAGTCTTTTTTGTCACGTGTCAAGTCATTTATTGAAAAACACTTTCCAATGCTATACCCAAGAATGGAGTTGGACCCATTCTTGGATATAGCAATGCTTAGGGATTAAAAGATGACCAAACCGAAATAACCAGTAACTCCTGTGTTGTAGATGTCTAATGTCTACCTGAGCTATGTGTTCTTGGCTGTCTAACATGTTGAAGGCTTGTTCAGAATGTTGACCTGTGCCCGCTCAGGAACACTTCTTCCTTTATGTGTTTTAACAAATGATTTATTTTCATTTGATGTACTTCATTGATTTATTATTATTTTACTTATTTAATGTGTTCTGACGTTATTGACATGCCGTTATCTCCATAGCTCTGTGCAGCGCTTTGTGACCCTCGAGTAAAAGGCGCTTTATAAATGCAAATATTATTAAATATTATTATTATTATTATCTTGGTCAGGTGGCCCATGACACCTGAGTATGTCCTGTGACCTCCTGTCTGCGAGCCTTCCACATTTCACGTGATCTCAAAGTACATATGGCCTAGCACTGGCGCCGTAGTGACGTCACTGCCATTTAGCGGCGAATGGAGATTGCTGTTGTGTCAGTGTGTATGTGTGTCAGTGAGTGTGTCAGTGTGTGTCTATTCTCCAATCCCTGTTAAACACACACGCGCCGCGCTGTTGGTCACAAAGTCTCATTAATCCGAGCGCAGTCTCAGCCGCCTCGACTGTTTGTACAGACCCCGACCTTACTCTCTCACTCGCTCACATACACTCACTCACGCACTCTCACTCAGATACACTCACTCAGGTACACTCACTCACACACACTCTCTCGCTAACTTACACACTCACTCTTACACACTCACGTACTCACGCCCACACTCGCTTACTCACACACCTATAAAAGTCCCCCATATAGCCTTAACGGACTAAAGGGTCAAGTGCCATTAGCGAGCACCTATGACGGTTGACAAGGCACACTATGAGGTGGGTGACCAGCACCACGACCGTACTGCGTACATTATACTGCGTACTGCTAGCAATTTACTGCATACAACGTGCAGTACACTCATAATAATTGCACTTCCAGAGCGCTTTTCACCTCAGGGTCACAAAGCGCTGCACAGAGCTGTGGAGAGAACGGCATGTCAATAACAACATCAAATCAGTTCAATTGAAAGTCAAAACATGGCTATAATTAATAGAAGGACATAAAATAAGAGATGAAATTAACTGTTAAACAAACGAAGGAAGGAACAAATGTTCTCGAGTAGATGCAGGTCGGTCGCGGGCTATCATCTTAGCATGACAACAGTGAGCTACATCAACAGTCCTGGCCAGAGGACTTGAAAGCCTCAGGGAACAAGTGAGTCTTGAGACAAGATTTGAAGATGCCCAGGGACTCAGCTGACCGAATTTCCAATGGAAGGGCATTCCAGAGTCTGGGAGTAGCGCGCGAGAAGGCTCTGTCACCAATCGAATAAATGTGCGATCTGGGCACACGCAGCTTGCCCGTTTTGGAAGATCGAAGTTGTCGTGTTCAGGAGGGTGCCTGAAGTAGGTCACGGATGCATGTCGGAGCAGCGTCAGTAAGAGGATTTTTAATTCAATCCTATACTTAATCGGTAGCCAGTGGAGAGACATCAGTACTAGGCATATGTGATCGTGTATGGGTGTGCGAGTGAGAACTCTCGTAGCCACCTTCTGCACACGTTGGAGACGATTGATCAGGTAGGCAGGGGTGCAAGGGAATAGTGCATTGTAATATTCGATTCGTGAAGAGATCTCATCTCATTATCTGAAACCGCTTAATCCTATATAGGGTCACGGTGAAGCCGGAGCCTATCCCGGAAACACAGGGCGCAAGGCAGGAATAGAGATGAAGATGTGTATTAACTTCTCAGCATCGGAGGGTAACAGGTTACTGCAGAGTCTGGGTAAATTTCTGAGATGGAAATAGGCTACATTCGTCACCTTGTTGATGTGTGTCTTGAAGCAGAGAGGAATTAAGTCACACCGAGACTCCAGACTGCCTTAGCAACTTCGATGGTCTGGTCGTCAAGCATCAATTGGATGGGTTCAGCCTTGGAGAATTAGTGCTGGGTTTCGACAAGTAAAACTTCTGTTTTGTCGACATTTAATTTTAGGAAATTTGAATTGAGCCGGGCTTTCACAGTTGACAGTGAGGACGACATGCAAATGTAAGCAGCGCCTCTAACGTGTGAGGCGGAACGTCGCGATGGAGGGAGGAGTGATCAAGGCGGCTGTCCCGAGAGAGCAGCTTGTCGAGTAATCATCATGCATCCAGCCGTTAAAAGCTACATCATTACATAGTATTGGTTAGCGGTTCAGATTGGAAAGAGATAATAATTAATAATTTTACATTTATAACGCGCACATATTCACTCACTGTCGAAGGTATTCATTCGACAGGAGAACGACTCAGAGGCGCGAGGAGAGCACAGAGAGGCGGAGGAGGCAGCCAAGCGGTTTGCCGGTGCCATATTGCCACAAACTGCTTCCTATATATTAGGATGTCATCGCTAAATTAATTTATGAGTTTCTTTTTAAGTTGTGGGAGGAAACCCGAGAGCCCGGAGGAAACCCGAGAGCCCGGAGGAAACCCACGCAGAACAGGGGGAGAATACACAAACTCCACACAGAAAGGTGCCCAAGGCAGGGATTGAACCTGCTCGGGCAACACAATTCTTTCTGTGAGGCGCTGATGTTACCACTTCACCACCATGTCGCCCAGTGAGCTTAGTTTTTTTCTGAGGAAAACTGAATCAACTGATCTGCCTGATCTTTATTAATGAATACAGATGAGGGTGAGTGACTGATTGGATGAAGGAGCTGATGAATGGTCAAGAAGAGGATCTTGGGCTTGTCCCAGGTATCAGCCAGAATGCTGGAAAAGTGGTTGGTATGGACACAATCAGGTGCCTTCTGGTAGTGACTGAGTTGGTCCTTGAAGATTTGAGCATGAACCATGAGGCTAGATTTTCTCCAAGTCCGTTCGGCCCTGCGTGCATTCACAGTGAGGTAGGTCCCGGAGTTCAGGAGTATACCAAGGGGATGGTTTTCTGTCTTAGACTCAGCATGATTTCAATGGGGCCAAATTATCCAATATGTTTCATAACGAGCTGTTGTAAGTTTCAACTGTCGCATCAGAGGCAGAGTAAGTCGAGGTGGAGAGTGATGAATTGTGTATTGCAACTGCTCCCTGGACCCTTTCGAATCCAAAATATGGCCAAATCTGTGAGTGACACATTTCATGTGTTGAATGAAGCCAAATGAGTTTAGAGTGGCCATGAGATCCCTTGCAAGGGGGCTGTTTGTAGAGTCAACATTAATGTTTAAATCGCCAAATATCAGCACAGCTTCGAGAGCAGCCCAGACAGTTCATTGACAAAAGAAGTGGAGGCTCCAGATGAGTGGTAGAGCAGCACTAACTTCACTGGTTGAGCCGACCTCCAATCCAAAGACATATGCTCGAATGAATGGAAGGTCTGCGATGAAATCAGATGAATGTCGGCAGTAACACGGCAGAGTACCGCAAGGCCATCACTCAGCCTAGGAACGAGCCTTCTGATGGAGTGCAAAGTCCCGTGGTTGAGCCTGATTCAATGTGCGAAAATAATCGTCTTGGTACCAGGTCTCTGTTAGGCGGAGTTGGTCAAAGTTGTTGTCTAAGATCAGGGCAGCAAAGAGTCGGGATTTTTCTCTATTCAGAGAGCGCGAATTTGAGCATGGCAAAGTGCTGGGGAGGGGACACTGACCAGCGGTAATGTCCGCAAGCAAGGCTGAACTGCCAAAGGTCTAATTGGTTGCTTCCTCGGCAGCTAATATGTAGGACATAATGCCGGGATGGAGTTAGGGGCATTGGTAAAGGACAGATTAATGGATGTTAACGAGGATGGCGAGATATCGTCAGCTGACGGTGTATGGCAAGAATGTTAGGAATAGTGGGAAGTGATTCGGGCAGACTCAGGAGAGCCACTCGTATGTAGGTGATCATGATTGATAGGGGCTAGAGCCTACCCTAGCAGACACGGGGTGCAAGGCGCGGCCACACCCAGGATGCGACGCCAGCACATCACAGAGCCTCTCCCAGGGGGCAATTTACTCAGCAGTCCAATCGATCCAGAGAGCAGTGCATCCCTGGAAGGTAGGAGGAAACCGAAGAAACCGGTGGAAAGGTACCCGACCCGGGAGCCAAACCAGGGACTTTCCCGCTGTGAAGCAACAGTGCGATTAGGTCGTCATAAGAGCAAGGTGATGGTTTATTAGGCAGTGAAGTCATGAGAAGGTGGATGGTTGAATAGTGGTGAAGAGAAGATTTGTGAAGAGAACGGTGACAATTACACGCTATGGAGAAGTGAGAGAAGATGTTTAAAGTGGTGGATGTGAGAACATAATTACGATAAAGGAGGGTCGTGAAAGAGAGATGAGCGAGGTGAGGAATGTGAGAAGTGTGTACAGTGTGCAGTATACTGTGCGTACCGCGTGCAATATACTGTATACAACGTGTGATGTACTGTGTACAACGTGCAATATACCACGTACAGTGTACTGCGCACTGCGTGCGGCTGGGGGATAAAAGGGGAAGGCTCGAGGGGCAAGGCTGGAGGGGCAAGACAGTGAAGGGAGGCTGTTTAAAAAAGCACCATTGCCCGAAACGTCGCCTACATTGCTTTAAAGGGCCTCACAATGTCAGTGACGAGCGTTCTCAGCAGAGCGAGGAGTAGTGCACGGGAGGCGGAATGG
>JAZEWT010000018.1:11676862-11691125 GCA_036362905.1 Mordacia mordax
GGGATGAGGAGGGGAGAGCTCTGCAGGGGATGAGGAGAGGGGAGCGCTGCAGGGGATGAGGAGGAGGGAGCGCTGCAGGGGATGAGGAGAGGGGAGCACTGCAGGGGATGAGGAGGAGGGAGCGCTGGAGGGGATGGGGGATGTTAACATTGAGTGCATCCGAGCTTCGCGTCTTTCTCAGAACGCAGGGCCTCTGTCTCGGCTCCGCTGTGGTTCCACATGGGTAGTAGGGGAGCGGTGGTACAGCGGTTGTCGCTGCGAACCAGAGACCTGAGTTAGATTTCCGCTCACGTCCAAACACCATTCGAACTGTTCTGAACTGGCCCTGTGCCTCCCCTAGGTCGACTCAGCCTCAAATAAGTATCTTGCGCGTTGTGAAACATCTTGACTAGGGAGACAAAGGCACGTCGGACGTGTTGCTGGCCACCCACCGCTCGTATGCATTCATAGATGATCGCAAACAGCACTTGACACCAGTGTTAATGTGGAGGATTTGTGTCTAGTCGACCAGTAGGGGGCAGCGATTCTGTTCCATCTTAGCAGCAGTATTGCTGGTTAATTTATAATTACTGTTAGTCTTTAAATTTTGCACAAATTATTCTCGTATGTTTATTGGCATTGCTGCATCGTTTTTTTTGCAAATTTGTTTTGTCGCAGGAATCCCGCATCCAGAGCTTGCAAACTCATTAGGTACTTTCTGCTGTTATAATAAATATATGTCAAATGTTAGGAGACAAGAGCCAATGTTAGAGATAAGAGCCAGTGTTAGATTGAGGAGTCACAGTGTTAGTCCAGTGGGTAGCACTGTCCCCTCACAGCAAGAAGGTCCCGGATTCGAATCTCGGCTCGGCTGCCTTTCTGTGTGGAGTTTGCATGTTCTCTCCCCGTGCCGCGTGAGTTTTCGCCAGGCACTCCGGTTTCCTCCCACAATCGAAAAAACATGCTGCTGGACAAAGCAGTTCCTCACAATGAGATGAGACAATACGACTTGGAAAAACAACTTCTCACTCAAACTAGTCCTTAAATACGAATACAACTAAATTCATGTTTTTCTCAAACAACATCATCCAAATCTCTACTTTGGTCATATACTATAGCCAACAAATCCAACATTCTGAGTAATATGATGCCAAAATATTTGTATTACACTCAAAATTCAAATTCAGATCTCACATTGGCTATATTGCAAAGAAGATTAAAATTAAAATAGACACTATACAAATACATTGATTCCTAATCAAGTTCTGCTTAAACTTTTCATAAACACGATTATTCTAACACTGCTTGATTATTGCGACATTATCAAATAGCATGTAGTTAAATAAAATAACTTAACCCACTAAATCATTCTGCTCTTAACTTTGCTTCGGATACCCACTACAAAACCCACCATTCTGAATTAAACATTGGCTCAGGATTAATGTCCCTTAACAATTATAAAAATATTCATCCATCCATCCATCGTCACGCCGATTTTCCGGATCCGGATCGCGGAAACAACAGGCTTATCAAACTAGCCCATAAGTCCTTTTCCCGGGTAACTTCCTCCAGCTCTTGCTGGGAGATTCCCAGGTGTTCCCAGGCCAGCTGAGGGATATAATCCCTCCAACAGGTCCTGGGTCTGCCCCAGGGTCTCCTCCCAGTTGGGCGTGCACGGTACACCTTCAGAGGGAAGCAGCCAGGAGGCATCATTATCAGACACCCGAGCCAACTTAACTGGCTTCTCTCAATGTGGAGGAGCAGCTGTTCTACTCTGAGATCCTCCCGGATCACTTAGCTCCTAACCTTGTCTCTAAGACTGAGCCCAGCAACCCTACGGAGGAACCTCATTTCAGTTGCCAGTATCCATGACCTTACGCTTTCCGTCATCGTCCAAAGCCCATGATCATAGATGAGGGTCGGAACGAAGATTGACCAGTAAATTGAGAGCTTTGCCTCCTGACTCAGTACCCTCTTCACTACGACGGTCTGGTACAACTCCTGCATTAATGCAGATGCAGTCCCCATCCCTCTGTCAATCTCACACTCCCTTTTGACCTCCCTCGTAAATAAGACCCCGAAATACTTAAACTCCTCCACTTTGGTCAGCTGTTCACTCCTCACCCAGAGGGGGCAAGCCACCTTTCATCAGGCTAGAACCATGGCCTCAGATTTGGAGGTGCCGACTCCTATCCCCACCGCGTCACACTTGGCCGCAAACCGTTCCAGTACACGCTAGAGTTCATAGTCTGATGAAGCAAAGAAGACAACATAATTTGCAAAAAGCAGAGATGCGACCCCCATTCCCCCAAACTGGATACAGTCCAGTTCTCGGCTACGCCTTGATATCCTGTCTATGGAAATCACGAACAGAATAGGAGAAAAGGCACACTCTTGGTGGAGCCCAACGCCCACTGCAAACGAGCTTGACTTAATGCCAAGGATGCGAACACAGCTCTCGCTCCGGTTGTACAAAGACCGAATGGCGTGTCGTAACGGCCACAGTATCCTGTGCTCCCGCAGTACCTCCCACAGAACCCCTCGAGGTATACAGGCAAAAAAATATTTTCCAAGTCCACAAAACACATGTAGAGTGGTTAGGCAAATTCCCATAACCTCTTAAGAATCTATGAAAAGAGTAAAAGGCTGGTCCATTGTTCTACGGCCAGGACAAAATTCGCATTGTTCCTCCTGAATCAGAGGTTCGACAATTGGCCGGATCCTCTTCTCCAGCACCCTGACATGGGCTTTCTCAAGGAGGCTAAGCAATGGGATACCTCTGTCGTTGGAACTCACCCTCTGGTCCCCTTTTTGAAATTGGGAACTACCACCCCATCGGCTAGTCCACTCGTACTGTTCCCGATACCCACGCGACATTGAAAAGGGGTCAGCATTTCCAGGCAAATCTCTACTCCTGGCGCTTTGCTGCCGTGTCGTTTCTGAACTGCCTCAGTGACTTCCTCCAAGGAGGTTGGCTCTGACCCCCCAGAACACTCAATCCCTTTCTTCTCCTCCAAGGGTGCGTCGGTCGGGTTGAGGAGTTCCCCCAAAATGTTCCTTCCACCACCCGACGATATCCCCAGTAGAAATATTCACTGTGTCCTAGTCATACTAGGTGCAACTTAACGGGCATCTGCTTAATGTTTCTGGATACACATAGACATTCGGGAAATAGGCACTGTGGTGGCTGCCCTTGTTTTTGGAACAATATTGCAATGAGCATAAAGCTAGTCACGACGATCGTTGAGTTACCTTGGGTCCCAATTAGTATATTTTGGCACAGCTGCATTTGCATAAATTGCTTAGTTATTCTTGAAGGGTTGCATCAGCTCTCTCCTTTTGTTGTGCTATAAAACTTAAACATTTCCCATATTACTGTTGCACTCCTTTATCTATTATTAATTTACTGTGCATCTTGAGTGTTACTATTTACGTCATGATTATAGTTGGGGTTTCAGCTTTGTAAACGTTGCTGCGAGTCTGTTTAATTGTGCAAACTTGAGTGTTCCTGTTTACTTTCATGATCATGATTAGTTTCATTTATGCCCATATTGTTGCTGTACATTTATTTGCACTTTGGTTTTATGCCTCGTTACTGTGGTCGGTTTGGACCATGTAATGATGTAGGTTTTCACGGCTTGCATAATGATTGCTTCGAAAAGCTGCTCTCTCGGGACAGCCGCGTCGAGGACTCCCCTCTCCTCGCGACGTTTCGCCTCACGTTAGAGGCATCCTCAGGCGCAGGATGTGTGTGTAGTGCCTGTTGCTCCTTTATATATGTGGAGCAACAGGCACTACACACACACACTGCACCCCTCTGCCTCTTTCTTAGTCGCCTCTCTACCCTGCCTCCAGCCACTCATTACCCCCCTTACCTCACTCCTCCCCTCATCACTCTCCTCCACGTTCGTTATCTCTTCTTTGGATTATTTACTAGCTTAACCTCACTCTATGACCCACTCGTTTGCAGATGATAGGAAGCTTCCTGCTTCATTTTGTTCTAATCACAAGCTAAAGTTGAAAGTTGGCTTCTCAACCTGCAAACGCTTCACACTAAAACCACCACTAATTGAAATACACATTTCTCTTGAGGTGACAAAAGCCTGCTCACGTTAAATTACAATACGCCAGTCAATGCGTTAGCTTATTATGTACAACCAGGTGATAACTTTGCATACCTGGACACAATAGTATAATTTTCTAGTTATTAGTGGAATTTACAGTGCAAAGATGCATGCTTACAGTAATCCTAGTTGAGTAATATGCAGGTTGTTGGCAGGTATGTCGAGATCTTCTTGTCACGACGAGACGGGCTCCAGGGGACCGTTCCTGTCGTTTGGCTTCTCTGTTAAAGGAACGATGTAGAGGGCGCTGTCATTTGTTAAATATGGACAGCCATCTAAACTAAATAACGGTTTATTTTAAATCAACGAGCACCGTAAACCCCGCTAAGGGCCGAGAGGTGCCACGAAGGCATCTGAACCACGTGTATCCCCACGCGGTGCAAAACTCTTTATAGCACCAAGTGGAATTTCCACATTCAATGCCTTTTAATTTGATTCAATAGTTCACCACAATCATCACTGGTCACTTAGTTGGTGTGAGATGCCTGTGATGTGGTTGTGAAGGTCAACATTCAGATTGTGAACTACTCTGATATAATCGCTGTATTCAGAGTACACACGTTCGGCAGGGCCCATGTGTGATGGCACTTTGCATGGGCTTGGTAGCTCGAATCAGGTCAGTGTTTTCATTGTTGCTGAAAGGAGGAAGACGGATTGGCTTACGAGGAGGTGGAGCCATGTTGATCTCCCGTGCCAGCAGTGCACGAATCCAGGACATTGTGCATTCGCCAAGAGGCACAACAAGGATATCTTGGCAGGGGTTCAGGGTTAAAGCCAGGAGAGTTATAACTCGGCGAGATTGGGTCTGAGTGATAAAGTAAATAGTGACAGCATTCATAATGTGAAATGTTAAATTTTCTGTTCCACATCAGGTCCTGACCATAGAACAACACTTACACAATGAAGCTGCATACCCACCCACCCAATGTCAGAAATTCACAACAGTGGTCTCCCAGCAGCTCACTCGAAGCTCACATATACATCTATTTCCCAACCAAAGTCTACGTATGACACTTAAACATACGTATTCGTTTGGGACATCACTGTGGTTTAGTAAATATGTGCAATGCAGATGTATATGCCACCGAGAACCCTTTGTCACTGCAAACTGGTCAGGCACATCTAGATGTGCGGTCACAAAACTCTGTGCAGCGCTTTGACCCTCGGGTGAAAAGCGCTCTACAAATACAATTATTATTATTATTTAGCTCACCCTGGATTTTGATTAATCGATGAGCTCGTTGTTACGCGCTCACCATACCACCTTCTCAGGTGCTCAGTGTAAGGTTAATATTTAAGAGATTTACAAGAGTTCCCATTCGCACAAGTTGTGTGGCAGAGAATTCCCACAGCCGGTGTTCACATCACCGTTGCAGAATCTCTACAAAACTCTCACCACAACGAAATCAAGCCACCATTACCGCTTTTCCACTGTACACAACCAGATCACGCCAGAGCCATGTGAGCAAACGTTGCGTCCTTTACCAGTTGCCAGGTCGGATATTCACTGTAAAGCTTGTGCCGTGCTCGAGCCATCAAGCTCAAGAAAGTTTCACGCGTGTAACTTAATCCATTATAAATGCCCCCCCCCCCCCCCCTCGACACCCTGCTTTTAAGATGTTATGAATTCTAAAGCACAGGATGAGGCACAGCAGTGACAATAGCGTTTTGCATCCCGAACTGTCTCGGTCACGACAACTTACAGACGTATGGAGTTTGTGACTTCTCTCCCCGTGTCCGCGTGGGTTTTCACCAGGTACTCCAGTTTCCTCCTAGCGTCCAAAAGACACGCTGCATAGGTTAATTGGACTGCTGAGTAAACTGCCCCTCAAAAGTGTCCTGCGATATATACTATTAATAATTGCACTTCTAAACCGATTTTCACCCGAGGGTCACAAAGCGCTGCACAGAGATGTGGAGAGAACGACATGTCAACAACATATGAACGGCATTATCAACAATAACATTGTTTTTTTTTTTTACAAATCGGAACTGACGAAAACATGTCAACATCAGAGCAGATCAACTAAAAGTAAAATGACTATAAGTCAGGGAAGGACATAAAACAATAAAAATAATTGTTAAACAAATGACGGTCATAATATGGATTCCTGAGCAGGCACAGGGCAACAGTGAATCATCATCCAAGCGCAACAACAGTGAGCAGCATCAAGTCCCAGCCAGAGGACTTCAATGCCTTATGGACCAAGTGATTGAGACAGGATTTGAAGATGCCCAGGCACTCAGCTGACAATCTCCAATGGAACGGCATTCCAGAGCCTTGGAGGTGCGACCTGGGCCCACGCAGCAAGCTGGCATTACATCCTGGGAATGACCCCCACCTTGCACCCTCTTGTCTGCCAGGATAGTCTGCAGGCCCCCACGATGCTGCACGAGATAAAGCGGGTACTGAAACTGAACTACTAGACAGTTAATTGGGGTTTTCCACAACATCGTCATTGAAATAGAAAACAAAACACCATCAGAAGACTGTAAACACGTGGGCATTTAGTGTATTGCCAGGCATATACAGAAGACAAGCTTACATGGACCAGATGTGCCACGAAAATTAGACTTGCTGCTGAACATCAAATCTTCCTCATTAACTTTTTGAAGGACGTTTTCACATAGTGGCATTTCTAATATCTCAAATTGGGCACAAGCTAACAGGAGCCTGAAAGATACCTAGATCACGGATACAAAAACTTATTACACTTGCCTCAGAAGTAGCTTGATGTCATCCTCAATGCTGATGGTATGGAACCTTTTGCTGTAGCGCTTGAATGGCTGCCCATCGGGTCCGATAAGAAACGTTTCGAAATTCCACACAATGTCAGCGCGTGAAACCGGGCTCCAGATTATGGCCTTGGGGTCTTGCAAGAAGGACATGGGATCATCAGATGGCAGCGGAAGCTTCTCCTTGATGAATTCGAAGACTGGGTGCGCATCCTTGCCGTTAACCTCACACTTGACAAACATGGTGAAGTTCGTTGCCTGGGCGCACGTGCTTCAGGATGTTCAAGATCTCTTCATTCTGCGTGTTCTCCTACAGCACACACACACACACACCATGGAAACAACGATCAAAGCAGCACACGTTATTATTTAATACAGCAGTTTAAATTAATGCATTCGCATCAAAGGGTTCAAATGCAGTTTTGTAGGATCACCTCACGACCCATACAACGTTGCCACATCAGTTGACATTATTTGTAAATAATTTACGTATATTTACATATATGGTACCTCTCCAATGACTTGCATTGAAAGCTATAGTTTATACAGTTAAAAAAAAAGAGTAGATTTTTTTAACCCAAGTTTCCCTAAAACAATTCTGTTCCCAATAGGCTTTTCCAGCCCTTAACAAAACATTTTAAAAGTCATGCCAATACATTTTCAAAAACTCTGGGCTCAATCCAAAGATAGTGTAGCTTTTGACGCGGACATTTCCAGGCTGACGATTGATGTCTGCTCAAGAGTAAGGCTATCATCTCATAAGCAGGACCGCGCAATGGTGTAGGAGTCCAAGTGAAGGTGCTGGCCATTCCTCGAATTAATTAAAAACAGCTTTGTTCAGACGCCACAGAACGCGAAAATAATAACATTGCGTAAAAATCCAATAACTTCCACATACTTTTTTACATTTAGCAAGTGCTACACACATTTCCCAATTGTGATTATATGTGCAATCGCGTTAAAAATAGCTTCATATACGAACAAAAAATGGTATTTTAGAGCCAAGTTCAACCACGATATTCAAATTCTTAATGTAACAACTTTTCAATGGTAGTCCTGTACCTTGCATTAAATTTGGGCTGAGATTTACCTCACGCCTATGTTCAGTGGTAATTCAAGTCAAAAGCGAAATTCTGTAACAGAAAAGCCTGCAGGCACAATCTCTGTCAATGAGATATTTATCAAAGCCAATGTCCTCTCGCTACTCTATGGCCAACTGTGTGCTGGTTTAACCCGTTTGGTATCGAGCCAACGTCATATTCCGTGGCGCATCCTGGGTGCACCGGACTGGTTCCAGCAGCGCAGGCTGCTGGTCTCATTACACAGGCTTCTCAACACCTGGCACCTCGCGGACTCACTCAGGACTGCTCGCGGACCAATGAGTGGGAATCGAATTGCTTCCAACGATGGCCCAATTGATTCGGTGTCGTAACTTACGTCTTTAAACAATTCTGTTCATGTCCGTGTAAATCGGGCTGTATTCTGTAGATGGCGTCGTTTTCTTGCAAACCGCGCTCCCTACCGGGGGCGGCAGATTACACGGAGGAGGCCCGAGGGGACGCCAGCAAATCTTATCCCGGGACTGAACTCATGCACCGATGATGCACGGCGCGTAGGGTAAGTGTGGCGAGTCCTGGCTCGTGGCTCTCCGACACCCACGTTCGATTCCCGACCACGGCTAGCATCAGTGGCAAGCGTTACAGTGAAGCGTACCGGGGCTTTCCCTTAACCAACACGGCAGAAAACAGCGTCTAGTATGGTCTCCATGCCCGAGAGGGCGTGCGGAGGCCGCCATCCAGCAGTGGATCGAGAACGCGCCGCCGCCCCTGTGGGACCCGCACCTGATGCCCGAACTGGTTGCAGGGGCAGCCCAGCCCGGCGAGTCCCTGGGCGCCGTAGCGGCCCTGCAGCTCGTTCAGCTGGGTGAAGTCCCTGGTGGTCGTGCCTCAGAGCGACGCCACGTTCTCGATGAGCACCACCTTGCCGCGGTAGCGCGAGAAGTTCACCAGCTTCCCGCTCAGTCACTTCGCCGTCAGCTCGTAGAAGGACTTCAGCTCGTAGAAGGACTTCAGCTCGTAGAAGGACTTCATCTCTGCTGCACCCAAAGACTACGTGTGAGGAGAGTCTGGCGCCGCCTCCAGCTTATATACGGCTGCGTGGCGCCACGTGATCGTGCCTCTGGGGAATGTGGCTCGTACCACGTGACGGATTAGGCAATGCCCCTTAGTGACTCCTTGCAGTGCCCTCTCCAGGAATCCATCTGTGCGGCGTCGTGGCTTTGTCAATGACGGCCCTCTTCTGCGCATCACCACGCTGTCCCCTGTCTCCATCCCTCCTTCTTTCGCCGTTATCCAGAAGTGAAGGTAACTTAGATTTCTTACCGGAACAATTGAATCGCAACCCTCATTCCCAGCTAATCAATTTTTCGGCCTCTTTCTTTTGCCAGTATGCTGTAGCGGACCGTATCGGCTAACTTTAATCTGTCACTATCCCTGTTTATCCCCCCCTTCTGCCCCGTAAAAATATATCTTCTTGTTGTTGATATGCCATTCAGATGTTGTTTTTGTTGACATGTCGTTCTCTCCACAGGGTGAAACGCACTCTAGAAGTGCAAATATCGCATCTCATCTCATTGTCAGAAACCGCTTAGTCCTGTACAGGATCGTGGTGAGCCGGAGCCTATCCCGGCAGACACAGGGCGCAAGGCAGGGATACACCCACGATAGGACGCCAGTTCATCACCGGGCACTGAGGGAAATTTAGTCTGCAAGCCAATTACCTTATGCAGCAGCATGTTTTTTTCGATTGTGGGAGGAAACCGCAGTGCTCGGCGAATACCCATGCGGACACGGGGAGAACATGCACCCGGGACCTTCTTGCTGTGAGGCGACAGCGCTAACTCGGCTATTAAAACGTCCCTTCACTGTCTGCAATATGACCTCCATGTCTAGACCTATGAGATTGTGTAAATTATGTCCTGCACTCTAATTAGCAAATATGTTGAATGGGAGGTAAACTTCTTGGATGTTCTTACACAAACACAAATGGACGTTTGTATTTTTAATGCGAGTGACAACACAACAATTATGAATACTTCAATAACGGATCTCATACTGATAGGCAAAGCGATTATAAACATGTTTAACAGACATGCACGTAGTAACAGAGCTGCACCCAGTGAACACTTCCAGTTGCCCAGCGAGGAGCAGTAAGCAAGTTATTACATCTCAGGACACCGAGGCAATTTAGTCAGCAGGACAATTATTTAAGGCAGCATGTGTTTGCACTATGGAAGAAAACCAGAGTCATCATTATCATCATCAAAACGCGCTTAATCCTGTACAGGGTCGCAGGGGGTCAGAGCCTATCCCGGAAGACGTAGGGCACAAGGCGGGGATATACCCAGAATGTGACGCCACTACATCGCAAGGCACAATTTTTTGGGCAATTTACTCAGCAGGTCAATAAAACTAAGCAGTAGAGTGTCTTGGACAGTGGGAGAAAATCGGAGTACTCGACGAAAACGCACGCGGACACGAGGAGAGGACACACAAACTCCTCACAGAAAGGTATCCGACGCAGGAGTTTCACTGTGACGCAGTAGCGCTGTGGAGTTGGGGCGAACGGACAGTACGGATTACGAGCTACGTCAGCTTCCTGTTGTTGTCTCGCGGGGTCCCGTGATAGCGATCCCGTGATGCGTGACTTATCTTAACTCGTGATCGTGAGTCATGCGTGATCTCGTGATGTTTTCGTGACTAGGGGTGATGTCATCTGGAAGGCGCGAGAAGGGGGGGGGGACAGTGGGAATATAAGGAAGGGGGGAGAGAGGCAGGAGGGAGTCATTCGGTCAGACGGACAGAGATCAGACACAGAGACAGAAAGACGGAGAGGGATCGCTTGGAGAAAGACGTCAAGATGTAGGCCGCTGCTCATGTCTCAATACGCCCCGACCCGCATCGTCGCTGTTCCAAAAAGCATCAAAAGTGAAGAAGTCTCTGCTCGCTGGCTGATCTATCCGTGGTGTTACCGCCGAGCCGTCACAAGTCCGTAGTCGAAGTCGTGGTACCACAGTTTGGTGTCAAAGAGTGGGATGCGGACTCACGCAGGAGGATGGCGGAGCGACTTGAGACTGCGATGAGTGGCGGCTGGGAGAACAGCGAGTTTGGTGGCGGAGCCAGCGAGTGGAGCAAGCCAGCGGTGGAGCGGCCGGCGCGGGCCATGGGGAGGGGCGGTGGCGGCGAGAGCGAGGCGCGGAGGAGAGCCGCCACAGGAGATGCGTCCTATACAGGGGTCACGGTGAAGCTGGAGCCTATCCCGGCAGACACAGGGCGCAAGGCAAGGATATACCGACGATGGGACGCCAGTCCATCGCCGGGCACTGTGGGGCAATTTAGCCTGCGAGCCAATTAACCTATGTAGCAGCATGCTTTTTGGACTGTGGGAGGAAACCGGAGTGCCCGGCAAAAACCCACACGGACACGGGGAGAGCATGCAAACTCCACACAGAAAAGCACCCGAGCAGAGAGATTCGAACCCGGGACCTTCTTGCTGTGAGGCGACAGCGCTAACCACTGGGCCACCGCGCCGCCCCGTAAAATAAGGCCGTCGAGTACAGTGAAAAATTGTATTAAGTAGAGTCATTTGCGAGTATGGGCATGGTGGCTCATAAAATAGCATCTTCAAAAGTGACAATTGCCAGCACTGACAGGTCTGCACCCCAGCAGAGAGACAAAAAAACGCGCATATAACGCAAGTCGGTAACTGTCATAGTAGTCTTTGGGCAAAATACTGGCTTTATTGGATTAATAGTTTTCTGAATTGAAACAGTTACATTCAGAGTTCGGTTATAAACACTACCACTATAACATAGCTTGTGCATTATTTACTTGCATTTTTGGGTAATCTTTATAAAACGTTCTCTTGTTGTGATCACTTACGGTACTTCGATAATAAACCACTTCAGACAATTGAGTCCACAACAATATCATGCCAGAGTTCAGTCTTCGTGAATGCAAAGGACAACGAGGACTCCAAGCGTGTCGACACGCACGGCGAGATTACGATTTATTACACTTTCTGAATCAGTCTTTGTTCAGGCGAGAAGGAACCGGCGAGCTATGAAGCTCTATTTAACAGTTGTCCTGCATGGAACAGTACGCAGGTTAGTGACAACATCGGTATACCCGGGATGGGGTGCCGCACCATTACAGAGCACGGGAGAAACTGGGGTCAGCAGGCCAATTCAACTCGGAAGCAGCGGGTCTTTGGATTGTGGGAGGAAACCGGAGTACCCGAATAAAAGACACGCGGAAACGGGGATAACACGCGAACACTCCAAAGAGAAAGACACCCGAACCGGGAACCGAACCCGGTTCCTTCTTGCTGAAGCAGCAGCGCGACCCACATGGCTTAAATATCCATCCCGTATATTCCCCGGATTACAACTGAACCCTTGATTGCCAAGTTCAACGCTCGCTGCTTAGGCACACAGTGCAATGGCCAAGAGCAGCCACAAGGCGACAGCACAGAAGCGTTAGCGGGTTCAAATACAATGCCCCAACAATGTATTTTTTTAAAGTTTATTAACGGTCGTGATATGTAGTTTTTCGCCTCTTGTAACGTCTATTAGGGTAATATAACTTCAAACAAATGATAAACACATGCAAGGTAGATTTATTGTTAAATATATTGTTGAATCGTTGGATGTTGCACACATAACAGTTATATAGCACGGAAGTGTCCGTTTTCGTCAACAGACACCGTAGCCTCACTCGTAGCGCACCTTGTCTATCATTAGGGATCAACGCCTCCCGTGGGAAGTTCAAATCCGATCCGGGGGAGGCATTAAAAAAAACAGTCACTAGCTTCCTTGAGGTAAGTAAGAGAAATATTAAGCACCGGAAGGCGTCGATCCCGTTTTACTCAAACGATAAATTACCATTAATGTTAAGTTCCAATGTAAGCGATTCAACGGTTTTATTCCGTTTTTTTAACCTTAGCCAATACACTTGAGGCGGTCGATTGCGGCATGTCACCAATAGGGGGCCCTGTCCGCTATCACACTCCAGCACGACATACAAAGCACTTATTTCAAGTGCTTTATTCAAATCAGTAATGCACAGATATAGAACTATTATTGGGTGTGGACATCAGAGGGGGATCGCCAGGTATGTGAGAGGTTTCTTTCATGAGATACAAATTAGGGGACTAGCCGCAGACAAAGCAGGGAGGGGGTTATCGCAGTTCCGGGATGGGAATAAGATAAGGAAATGAATGTTAATGTGATTCAGATGTAGACCTCACACGACAAAAGATGACTCGACACATACATGATACACACATATATAAAGGAGCGACAGGCACTTCACACACATACTGCGCCTGAGGATGCCTCTAACGTGTGAGGCGAAACGTCGCGAGGAGAGGAGAGAGGGAGCGATCGACGCGGCTGTCCCGAGAGAGCAGCTTTTCGAAGCAATTTTTAAAAAGCCACTTGTTCTTTAATTAATGTCTAACCTCTTATTTCGAGAGTGAGAAGGGTTTAAAAAAATATTTTTAAATTCTAGTTTTCATCCCATCAGGTCTGTTAACCGAATTGCTTGTAAACATGTTTGAGATTGCATCAACATTGTCCATCAGGCCAAGTCTGTTGCAGGGTCGTGTCTGCAAGGATTTGTTCGAGAATCTTCATCCTGTAAGAAGTTCCTGAAAATATATACAAGTCCGAGAGGTCAAATACGTTTTTTTATTATTACAACTAAAACGTAATCAGAATTGCTCTGCATAGCTGTTCCTTCATTTCAGAAATGTCTGACGATACCTCTAACGTGGGAGGACTCTAGCGAAGAAGAGAAGAGACGCATGACACATGACTATTCCAAAAGAATGCCTATGGAGAGCAATTCCCATTCACTGAGCCCGGAAAAAAAAAACCTACATCACTAAATCTTAATGTGAAAAAATGTGATTTATTATTCATCTTTACCAGTAGGCACCGCTCTCTGTCGTGATTCGAAGGGATGAGACATAATAGGTGAAACTGCTTAGCCACTGACAAAGATCAGACAGAAGCCAAACTTCACCTGAGCTTATCAAGAAGAGAACAACAAACCATTAAATATATGGATTTCAAACTATACCAAGAGCAGTATGTGGTCCGGATAAAGAGGTACGAGATATGACAGGATTATAATGTATTATATTTTTATTTAACGCCTTTCACCCAAAGGTCGCAAGGCCAGCAGGAAACCAGAGAGAAGTGGAGGAGAAGCAGCTTTGAGGGTCAGCTGGCACCAACACGCCCGACCCTGCATCGTTTACATTATGATGTCATCGGCCAATTAATTCACGAGTGTTTTTCTTTGTGGGAGAAAATCTGAAAACCTGGTGGAAACCCACACAACACGGGGGGGGGGGGGGGG
>JAZEWT010000018.1:11691890-11705566 GCA_036362905.1 Mordacia mordax
ATGGTTCACTCTCTCTATCTCTCACGTAACAATCAAGTCACTCACCGATTCCCTCACTCTCTTTCTCTCTCACCTAATACTGAACTCACTCACCCGTTCACTCACTCTCTCTGTAACGTAACAATCAACTCACTCACTGGTTCACTCTCTCTCTCACCTAACAATCAACTCACTCACCGGTTCACTCACTCTCTCTCTTTCACTTAACAATCAACTCACTCACCGGTTCACTCACTCTCTCGCATAACAATCAACTCACTCACCAGTTCACTCACTCTCTTGCGTAACAATCAACTCACTCACCGGTTCACTCACTCTCTCTCTCTCACGTAACAACTCATCGGTTCATTCACTCTCTCGCACATAACAATCAACTCACCCACCGGTTCACTCACTCTCTCTCTCTCACGTAACAACTCACTCACCGGTTCTCTCACTCTCTCTCACGTAACAATCAACTCACTCACCGGTTCACTCACTCTCTCTCTCACGTAACAACTCACTTACCGGTTCACTCACTCTCTCTCACGTAACAATCAACTCACTCACTGGTTCACTCACTCTCTCACGTAACAATCAACTCACTCACCCGTTCACTTACTCTCTCTCACTCATGTAACAATCAAGTCACTCACCGGTTCACGCTCTCTCTCACGCAACAACTAACTCACCAGTTCACTCTCTCTCTCACTTAACAATCAACTCACTCACCGGTTCACTCACTCTCTCTCACTCACGTAACAATCAACTCACTCACCGGTTCACTCTGTCTCTCTCTCACGTAACAATTAACTCACTCACCGGTTCACTCTCTCTCTCTCACGTAACAATCAAGTCACTCACTGGTTCCCTCCATCTCTCACGTAACAATCAAGTCACTCACCAGTTCACTCACTCTCTTTCTCACGTAACAATCAACTCACTCACCGGTTCACTCACTCTCTCTCACGTAACAATCAACTCACTCACCAGTTCACTCTCTCTCTCTCTCATAGCAATCAACTCACTCATCGGTTCTCTCAGTCTCTCACGTAACAATCAAGTCACTCACCGGTTCCCTCTCTCTCTCTCTCTCACGTTACAATTAACTCACTCAGCGGTTCACTCACTATCTCACTCTCGCGTAACAATCAACTCACTCACTGGTCCCCTCCATCTCTCACGTAACAATCAAGTCACTCACCGGTTCCCTCACTCTCTTTCTCTCTCACCTAACGATCAACTCACCCACCGGTTCACTCACTCTTTCATTCACCACTCACTCACTCACCGGTTCACTCCCTAACACTGGTTGCTATCTCTAAGACTTGTTCCTCTCTCTAACACTGGCTCCAGTTTCTCATACTGGCTCCTGTCTCTAGCACTGGCTCCAGTTTCTCATACTGGCTCCTGTCTCTAACACTGGCTCCAGTTTCTCATACTAGCTCCTGTCTCTAGCACTGGCTCCAGTTTCTCATACTGGCTCCTGTCTCTAACACTGGCTCCAGTTTCTCATACTGGCTCCTGTCTCTAGCACTGGCTCCAGTTTCTCATACTGGCTCCTGTCTCTAGCACTGGCTCCAGTTTCTCATACTGGCTCCTGTCTCTAGCACTGGCTCCTTTAATAAAAATGCCAAAGAGGTGGTAACTTTTCTTGAACGCTGGTGCAGCGCTCTGTGCACAGATACTCAGGGGATCCTCCTTTTCACACTTTAATTTGTCTTCTTTTCTGCGGGTCTCACCACCGTTCTCTACGACCTCATCATTCTAACTCACACCATCTGTAAATTTAATGCGTGTGCGTCATAAATTGTATTGAAGGGGATGTGAATCACAGTTTGTGTTAAGGGTTGTACATATTGTGTTCCTTGTATATTTTGTTTTTTGGCGGCACGGTGGCCCAGTGGTTAGCGCTGTCGCCTCACAGCAAGACGGTCCCGGGTTCGAATCTCGGCTCGGGTGCCTTTCTGTGTGGAGTTTGCATGTTCTCCCCGTGTCTGCGTGGATTTTCGCCGGGCACTCTGGTTTCCTTCCACAGTCCAAAAACATGTTGCTGCATAGGTTAATTGGCTCGCAGACTAAATTGCCCACAGTGCCCGGTGATGGGCTGGCGTCCTATTGTGGGTATATCCCGGCCTTGCGCCCTGTGTCTGCTGGGATAGACTCCGGCTCACCGCGACCCTGTACAGGACTAAGCGGTTTCTGACAATGAGATGAGATATTTTGCTTTGGAAAACATGCTCGGAAGAGCAAAAAAATCAGATGTAAATGTAACAAAAGTCTTACACTGGCTCTTATCTCCAACACTGGCTCCTTTGTCTAACACTGGTTACTGTCTCAAGTATTTGCTCCTGTCTTTAACACGGGCACTTATCTCTAACACTGGCTCCTATCTCAAACACTCGATAGATAGATGTTAATTATTACAACAGAATGAACCCAGTGAGCTTGCAAGCTCTAGATGCGGGATTCCTGCAACACAACAAACGCCCCAGTTAAGCAAAGCAGCAACGCATGCAACCACCAATTAAATAAACTCCCAGCAACAATCTGTGTAAAAATTTAATTTTGACCGTCATCATGAAAGTGAATAGTAACACGAAAGATTGCACAATTAAACAAACTCAGAGCACCAACTTGTACAAAGATGAAACCCCAACCATAATCGTGAAGTAAACAGTGGCCACTAAACATTGCACAGCAGAATGCATTAGCAATAGACAAAGAGCAGGGCCGCACGGTTGCCCACTGGGTGGCGCTGTTGCCTCACAGCAAAAAGATCCCGGGTTCGAATCTCTCGGCTCGGGTGCCTTTCTGTCAGGAGTTTGCATGTTCTCTCCCCGTGTCCGCGTGGGTTTTCGCCGGGCACTCCGGTTTCCTCCCACAGTCCGAAAACATGCTACTGCATAGGTTAATTGGCTTGCAGACTAAAGTGCCCGCAGTACCCGGTGATAGACTGGTGTCCCATCGTGGGAATATCCCTGCCTTGTGTCCTGTGTCTGCCGGGATAGGCTCCGGCTCACCACGACCCTGTACAGGACTAAGCGGTTTCTGACAATGAGATGAGGTGAGACAAAAGCAAGAGTGTACGGGTGGCATGAGGAACTGGTCCAGGTTGTGTCACAACAAGAGGGGATCACGGGGCAGAGGCAACAGTCTCTCACCACTGGGGTGACCGTGAACCATGAACCGCGTCACAACATCGACAGGCCGACGCCCACATCTCAAATGGGAGATTAAACGCGGGCCACGCGGAGCGCTCGACACGGCTATCCCGAAACGATGGCCGTGGAGAGCAACTTGTGACAAACTACGAGTTTGCGACGTTTAGAGAGCGCGGTAGCGCGTCTCACCGAGTGTCGCAACGCAGAGCTACCGCGACGATTCCTGCGGGTGATCGCTCACCAGGCGCTGGTATGAGGGCGCTCACCAGGCGCTGGTATGAGGGCGCTCACCAGGCGCTGGTATGAGGGCGCTCACCAGGCGCTGGTATGAGGGCGCTCACCAGGCGCGCTGATCGCCGCGTGTCGTTCACGGCACTCGAGATGTTCAAGCCATGGAGACGGTGCTTTGCCAAATTAAGTTAAACCTCCCGAAATGTAGACGCAAGTGATGCAGTCGCTGTGTATGCGTATGTCAGTGTGTGTGGGCGTGTGTGTGTCCGTGTATGTTTTAGTTTGCGTGTGTCAGTGTGTGTGTGTGTCAGCTTGGGTGGTGCATCTGCCAGTCGTCTCAGTCAGGCAACCCATAACACCAGAAAATGTCCCTATATCGCCTATCGGCGAGCCTTCGACATTTCATGTGGCTTCAAGATGCACATGGCCTGGCACAGGCGCCTTGGTGACGTCACCGCCACTTCGTAGCGAATGCTGGTTGTCATTGTTGTTTCACCAACATCAGGGACGATTATTCTGAACCGGTTCTGGGCCTCCCCGAGGCCGACTCAGCCTAAAATTAGTACCTGGTGCAATGTGAAAATATTGTCATTAGGGAGATAAAGGCGTCCCGTGTGCCGTGTCGACCTTCGTAGGTGATCTCTAACAGCACTTGACCTTGCAGTCTGTTAAGGCTATATCGTGAATCTTTGTCTTCTTTGTGTGTCAGTGTGTATGTCAGTGTGTGTGCGCGGTGACTCAGCGGGGAGTGGTGGCTCAGCGGTTAGCGCACTGCTCCACAAACCTGGTCACCTGAGCTCCATTCCCGCTAATGACCAACACCGTTTCTGGCCTCCCCTAGGCCGACTCAGCCTCAAATCAGTACCTAGTGCAGTGTGTAATAAACATTGCCACTCGGGAGACAAAGGCGGTCCGGCGTGGTGCTGGCAACGCACCCCCCTCGTGTGCCTTGCTCGTTAACACAAACGCATTAAACGAAAACATTTCTTCCATAAATCCATCCGCTGCTGCTGTTGCTGCGGTTGCACGAGGAATGTGGAAACGTTGGTCTGCATTACGGAATTAAATGTCTCAATGTAACTGCGGCCGCGAGCGCAGGATGTGGGGTCGCGTTAGACAAGAGCGCCGATTGGCGGCAGAGTGATCCTTGCATCGTCGAACGCAACTCCTCGAGACACGGGTTTGACTCCTGGCAATGACTGACGTCCGTGTCGAGTGCGATGTGTGCCGATCCTTGACGAGACTTTCGTCCAGCAGTGGATTTACACGGGGCTGTAAATCGCAATAATTAAAAAAATGACCCAAAAAAACGACTTTTAAAAAATAATTGTAACCAAATGCTGGCGTGCACCTAAAATAGTACGATGATGAAATTCGATCGCTCCTTTGTCAACCCGCTGCCATGTTACACCTGTGGGTTGTTTGACCATACTTCACCATACTGTTCAGTGCATGCATGTCAACTATGCATGATTACGGTCGCGGGACCTGATTCAGACACCGTTCGCCGCCGATGTTAACCTCGGCCGCTAACCGAACTGGGCTTTGCCGGGTTCACGCTGCCTGGGCTCGCCACTCCACACGTCTAAAAATATCCCTTTTCCTAAAACACTAAACAATTCCTTCCCCGAAGCGTTGCGAGAAAAAATATAAATACAGTAAATTATATTCCAACGGCAGTGAAACCCGATCGGCCACAACGGAGTTGTTTGGATTCGTCCACAATACGGCAAAGCAGCCCTCGATTTGCGAATGACTCTGGCCGATGAGGAAGGCCTGCGTCTCTGCCGACGTTACCCACCTCTGAGAATCTCATCTCATTGTCTGAAACCGCTTAGTCCTATACAGGGTCACGGTGAGCCGGAGCCTATCCCGGCAGACACAGGGCGCAAGGCAGGGATACACCCACGATGGGACGCCAGTCCATCGCCGAGCACTGCGGGGCAATTAACCTATGCAGCAGCATGCTTTTGGACTGTGGGAGGAAACCGGAGTACCCGGCGAAAACCCGCGCGGACACGGGGAGAGCATGCAAACTCCACACAGAAAGGCACCCGAGCCGAGAGATTCGAACCCGGGACCTTCTTGCTGTGAGGCGTCAGCGCTAACCACTGGGCCACCGTGCCGCCCTCTCTGAGAATGAACGCAACCATATGGTCTCCCGCACGCGGCAGCGAGTGATGAAGCGCCGCTCTCGACTTCGCGTGGGTGAAAGCTCCGCGTAAGTGATGACCGAGGGCCTCATCAAGGCGCGGCTCCGCATGGAGCCCCTTCGACAAAAACGCCCGGGAGGCGCCCCCACTTTACTGGAGCTCTGGGGCAGCGCTCTGTGCACAGACACTTAGGGGATCCTCCGTTTCACCCTTTAATTTGCACTCTTTTCTGAGGGTTTTACCGGCCCTCTCCAGGACCCCATCATTCTCTCACACTATCTGTAAATTGAATGCACGAACAGTTGTATATATTGTTTATTGTATTCTTTGTATAGTTCGTTTGGCAAAATTTGCTCGGAAGAGTAATAAAATCATTTGTAAAAGTCGGCGCGAACCAGAGCTGTGTTCACGCGATCTCAGTGGGGATCTGTGCGATGCTTCCACGGGTCGCCGTCTCCTGGACGGGGCAAGGCTTGGGGGGAAGGGGCCGAGAAGACGATGGCGAGCAGAATTGGAGACGTAGACAGCTTATTGTTGTCTCTCTTTCAAAACACCATGTCTTCTCTCGCAAACACATACGAATGGAAGGAGAAGACTTTGACTTTCTAGTCCGATTGTATTTCTCCACCTCCTCCAAAGGAAATTGTCTCATCTCATCTCATTATCTGAAACCGCTTAATCCTATATAGGGTCACGGTGAGCCGGAGCCTATCCCGGAAACACAGGGCGTAAGGCAGGAATACACCCGACGACGGGACGCCAATCCATCGCCGGGCATTGGACAATTTTAGTCTGCGAGCCAATCAACCTATCCAGGAGCATGCTTTTAGACTGTGGGAGGAAACCGGAGTACCCGGCGAAAACCCACGCGGACACGGGGAGGGCATGCAAACTCCACACAGAAAGGCACCCGAGCCGAGAGATTCGAACCCGGGACCTTCTTGCTGTGAGGCGTCAGCGCTAACCACTGGGCCACCGTGCCGCCCAAGGAAATTGTCAAACCACAAAATATACAATCAAGACAACTGTACAATATTTTACACAATGACCCACATCACTTTAAATACAATTTGTGATTTCTAACGCGACCACATTCATTCAATTGTAAAGGTATTCATCCGTTCACTAAGACTTTGCCAATTTCATTGCTCTTCCGAGCACATTTTTCAATACCACAAAATGTACAAGAAAAAAACATGTACAATATACAAACAATCGTGTACAGCCCGTGACCCACATCCCCTTCAATACAGATTATGACTTATACACGGGTAATTTACATAGATCAGCACGCGGTGGTTCTTCTGAGTTAGAGGTCAGCACGCGGTGGTTCCTCTGAGTTAGAGGTCAGCACGCGGTGGTTCCTCTGAGTTAGAGATCAGCACGCGGTGGTTCTTCTGAGTTAGAGATCAGCACGCGGTGGTTCCTCTGTGTTAGAGATCAGCACGCGGTGGTTCCTCTGTGTTAGAGATCAGCACGTGGTGGTTCATCTGAGTTAGAGATCAGCACGCGGTGGTTCCTCTGAGTTACAGATCAGCACGCGGTGGTTCCTCTGAGTTAGTGGTCAGCACGCAGTGGTTCCTCTGAGTTAGAGATCAGCACGCGGTGGTTCCTCTGAGTTAATCAGTACGCGGTGGTTGCTCTGAGTTAGAGATCAGCACGCGGTGGTTCCTCTGTGTTAGAGATCAGCACGCGGTGGTTCCTCTGAGTTAATCAGCACGCGGTGGTTCCTCTGTGTTAATCAGCACGCGGTGGTTCCTCTGAGTTAATCAGCACGCGGTGGTTCCTCTGTGTTAATGATCAGCACGCGGTGGTTCCTCTGTGTAAGAGATCACAGAGGAGAGATGATTTGCAGCAATATAAAGCCGATATATATACAATCAAGACAATATATAGTATTTTCAACTATTTACAGCCAATTTGAGGGACATTTAAAAAATAAAAATTCAAGATTCATAACGCGCGTATATTAGTTTTATTCCTCGAGAGAGAGGGGAGAGAGACTAGGGGGAGAGAGTGAGGGAGAGTGGAAGAAAGGAGAAAGGAGGGGCAGCGGAGGAGAGATCTGAAGTCTTTTGACATTTCCATCTGATTTTATTGCTCTTCCGAGCAAGTTTTCCAAAACAAAATATACAACAAATACCATATACAATATGTACAACCCTTTACACAACCTGTGACCCACATCCCTTTCAATACAATTTATGGTGCGCACCCATTTAAATGATGGATAATGTGAGAGAGAATGATGGGGTCTTGGGGAGCAGCGGTAAGATCCGTGGAAAAGAACACAAATTAAAGTGTGAAGAGAGAGCGAGAGAGAAAGAGAGGGCATCCGAAGCGAGAGCGAGAGATCTGAGTTTAATGACGAACACCTGTGGCCTCGTACAATTGATCTTCTTTCTTCTGCCCACGGGCGGCGCGGTGGCCCAGTGGTTAGCGCTGACGCCTCACAGCAAGAAGGTCTCGGGTTCGAATCTCTCGGCTCGGGTGCCTTTCTGTGTGGAGTTTGCATGCTCTCCCCGTGTCCGCGTGGGTTTTCGCCGGGTACTCCGGTTTCCTCCCACAGTCCAAAAGCATGCTCCTGGATAGGTTGATTGGCTCGCTGACTAAAAATTGTCCCGCAATGCCCGGCGATGGACTGGCGTCCCGTCGTCAGGTGTATTCCTGCCTTACGCCCTGTGTTTCCGGGATAGGCTCCGGCTCACCGTGACCCTATATAGGATTAAGCGGTTTCAGACAATGAGATGAGATGAGATCTTCTGCCCACCTCGAACGTCACGACGATGTTTTCAGCATCAGAAGGCGGGGGACGAGCCGCGTTGGTTTGTGGGTGGGAGTCTCGCTTAAACTCTGACCCTTGCCAGAAAAAAATTAAATGCTGGGGTGAATTTTTATGAAGATAGCTCTCATAGCAGCATTTCTAGCCTCACCCCCCCCCCCCCCCCCCCCCCGGGAAAAGGGCCTAAACAAGGCTCCACAGGCCGCTTCTGATTTGAGGGCTTCCTTTTGAGAATCTACTCCGCGGCTGCATTTTCGGGAGAACCGTGTCGATAACTTTCCTTGAAGATAGCGTTGACTCGTTTTAACAAAGTGGAACGCAATGGACTCGGGGGGAGGAGAGAGAGCGCGAAAGGATTGCACAGGAAGCAACCAGACCACCCGCTTGGCAACGATCTGGAGCATGACGGGTAAACGCGTACGCTGACAATGGCTCCTGAGAGGCGCTCTTTCGGGGTAGCCGCGTCGAGCGCACCCCTCTTTCCTTCGCGATAAATCGCCTCTCACGGTAGAGGCATCCTCAGACTTTGTTGTGGCGTTGCTCAGTTCGAACAATTATTGTGTCGCAGGAGTTCTGCATCTACAGCTTGCAAGCTTACCGGATACCTTGTGCTGTAAGTAAAGAACATTTATCTAGTGTTAGAGATAGGAGCCAGTGTTGGTAATACAGCCAAAATTATAGATAGGAGCCATTGTTAGAGACAGCAGCCAGTGTTAGATATAGGAGCCAGTGTTATAGACAGGAGCCAGTGTTATACATAGGAGCCAGTGTTGGCGAAACAGCCAAAATTATAGATAGGAGCCATTGTTAGAGACAGCAGCCAATGTTAGATATAGGAGCCAGTGTTATAGACAGCAGCCAGTGTTATAGATAGGAGCCAGTGTAGGCGATACAGCCAAAATTATAGATAGGAGCCATTGTTAGGGGCGGCGCGGTGGCCCAGTGCCTCACAGCAAGAAGGTCCCGGGTTCGAATCTCTCGGCTCGGGTGCCTTTCTGTGTGGAGTTTGCATGCTCTCCCCGTGTCCGCGTGGGTTTTCGCCGGGTACTCCGGTTTCCTCCCACAGTCCAAAAGCATGCTCCTGGATAGGTTGATTGGCTCGCAGACTAACATTGTCCCGCAATGCCCGGCGATGGACTGGCGTCCCGTCGTCGGGTGTATTCCTGCCTTACGCCCTGTGTTTCCGGGATAGGCTCCGGCTTCACCGTGACCCTATATAGGATTAAGCGGTTTCAGATAATGAGATGAGATGAGAGATGAGCCATTGTTAGAGACAGCAGCCAGTGTTAGATATAGGAGGCAGTGTTATAGACAGCAGCCAGTGTTATAGATAGGAGCCAGCGTAGGCGATACAGCCAAAATTATAGATAGGAGCCATTGTTAGAGACAGCAGCCAGTGTTAGATATAGGAGCCAGTGTTATAGACAGGAGCCAGTGTTATAGACAGGAGCCAGTGTTATCGACAGGAGCCAGTGTAATGGATAGAAGTCGGTGAGCCAGTGTTCGGTACGTGAATCGTTAGATATAGAAACCAGCGTTGTGTCGCAGGAATCCCACATCCAGAGCTTGCAAGCTCAGTGGGTTCTTTCTGTTGTAATATTAAACATAAGTCGTTTGTGCATCTTCGGACTGCTTTAGCTGAAAAATGTTTGTAACGTAAATGGCTTGTACTGTGTGTGCAGTGTGCATGTGTTTTGTGATGATCACAAGGACGTATATTTCAAATTGCTGACGATTACCCTGTTTCCTCTGGAGTGTTAAAGCACGATTTTGATTTCCAAATGTTACAAACCTACCTCGATACACAATATATACACCGGTCTTAAATATCGTCTCTTCACGAAAACCCCCCCCGTCATTTTTGGTTCATCAACACTTAATATATACAAACATTGACAACTATCAACAGCGCATCATTCCGCAAATGCCGTTATGAGCCATGGGGACCGTTTGACCATACTTCACCACGCTGGTCAGTGCCGGTCGGTGAAGCCGAGGCGCAGTAGTCGTCTGGAAAGTCTGCACAGCGGTAACGTCTGTGCCCCAGAGAAAGAAAATCCTCACTCAGGCGGTTCGATTCCTGTCTCGGGCTCCTTTTTGTGACGAGTTTATGTGTTCTCCCCCATGTTCTGCTTGAGCTTCCTCCAGGTTTCTCCCACACAAAAGTAAAACACTCATCAATTAACTAGCCGATAACGAAATAAGAAATATAGGACGCGGTGTCTGGACAATGTTGATGCCCGCTCATTGCGTGGCTGCCTTCCACCCCCCCCCCGCCCATTCACTGCGTCACCGCGTGTTCCAGTCAACTGACTCCCAGCGCGAGCGCTTGTGCACGCGAATTGCTCAATGAACAAAATGTATTTTCTCCACAACCGCGAAGTAGCTTTTTATGATTATTTTTTACAAACAAAGCTACTTTTGATTTCACGCAGTTGATCTCCATTGTTTGTTGTTGTAAATGAATGACGCCAGCTCCCTGCGATGTACTGGCGTCCACATACTGGGTATAGCTACGCCTTGCGCCCTCGTTCTGCCGGTAGAGACTCTAACTCGTGGAAACGTCTCGCCACTGTCCCCACCTCCGTGATGAAGCTCCTATCACACGGCGCCCTGTCACACGCTGGATGATTCGTGCGATCGCCAGTGCGTGTGCATTGAGTCCAGATCTCTCCACTGTTGGATTAAAACATCCCCCCCCCCCACCTCTCGCCACCCCCAACAAAGCTGTTGCCACCTCTCACGGTCACCCATCCATCCTATGTCACGTAGCTTATCCTGATCCGGGTCAAGGAGGAAAGAGGCTTAGCAAAGCAGCCCAGACGTCCCTTTCCGAGCCACTTCCTCCAGATCTTCCCGGGGCATTCCAAGGCCGTTCCCAGTCCATCTGAGAGATGTAGTCGCTCCAACGGGTTCCTGGGTCTGTCCCGAGGTCTCCTCCCAGTTGGCCGTGCCCGGAACACCTCCAGAGGGAGGCGCCAAGGAGGCACCCTCATAAGATGCCCGAGCCGCCTCATCTGACTCTCCTCAATGCGGAGGAGCAGTGATTCTACTCTGGCATCCTCTCGGATCACTGAGCTCATCACCCTATCTCTAAGACTGAGCCCAGCAACCCTGTGGAGGAACTTCATTTCAGCCGCCTGTATCAGTGACTTTGCTCTTTTGGTCACTCGATGTAAAAATAATAATTGCACTCTTAGAACGCTTTTCACCCGAGGGTCACAAAGCGCTGCACAGAGCTGTGGAGAGATCGGCATGTCAAAACAACAAAGACATATTAATGGCAAATCAACAACAATAATATGTTTTTCTTTTTTTGTTATAAATCTGAGCTGTAGAGAGAACGCAATGTCAACAACAACAATAACATCATAGTAGATCATTTGAAAGTTAATAATGGCTATAAATCAGTGAAGGACATAAAATAAGAGATAAAAATAATTGTTCAACAAACAAGGAAGGAATAAGTGTTCCTGAGCAGGCTCAGGTCAACAGCGAGCCATCATCTCAGCACGACCACACTGAGCCGCATGAACAGTCCTAGCCAGAAGACTTCAAACCCTTATGAAACGAGTGAGATTTGAGACGAGATTTGAAGATGCCCAGGGACTCAGCTGACTAAATCTCCAATGGACTGGCATACTCATTGTGATCGTTCCATCTCCGTGGACGTCCTCCTTCTCAGCCGCGTTGCCTCCATCCTTTAGCTGCCACTCCATCATTAGTCTCGACCAGCGACCACCGCCCGTTACATCCGCGTGCTTGAGAGCGGGCGCGGGATGGCGAGAGACTCTGCGGCAGCCAGTGGATAAGGACCTCCACCGCGGAGACGGAGCGATGAATTAGACTCACGTGCAGGTGCTAAACGATCGTGAGACACCGGGGGGGGGGGCTCCGCAGCCGTCCAGCAGTGGATTCATCACGACTGCTGGTGTTGATGATGATGAAGGATAGCGAATGAATGTGCATATTCGAGTCTGCACGGGCGGGCGGGTCACGTTACAAACCTTCGCTGCCCTTCACCACACGGGAACGCGAGAACACCGAGTCACTCGATAATTAACGGGGTCTCGGACAAAAGAGCCCCAGAGAGCGAGCGAGGCGGCTTCCCGGCGGTTGGGCCGCGCGCGTAGCCTCGCAGCCTGCTGGGGCAGCAACAGCAGCTGCGTGCAGTTGGCGAGCGCCTGTTAAGGCAGCCACGGCCCACGGCGAGACGTTGTGCGGCCAGCACCGCCATAGGCCCGGCCCTGAGGTTGCCACCCGTTCTGGTTTTGTCAGTATCTCCCCCCATGAGAGGTGGACTTTTTGTAGCTTGGAGGTGGCAAACCATTTTGTCGACCCACCTTTATTCGTGAACTTTGTTCGTCCTTTGGGAGTGGAAGCTTCTTTTCCCAGAGAGACCCACAGAGGATTGAGTTGACTTCCGCAAGGCGTGCGAGACCGGTTCAAACTGCCTCACTGATCCACGGAATCAAACCCAGATGCCGGGATCACATCCCAGGTAGAGGCGGTGCCCTGCAATGTTCCTGCACACGTGACTATTGGTGGAAGGACTTCCACATGAGCGGTTTGACCTACGCTTCCACGCTGGCCAGACGTTCTGGCGTAGGCGAAAGTACCCACACTTTACATTACCACACGCGGACTGCAAGTGCACTCGCTGTGTCGAACTCCCACACATCGGACTGAGATTGAGCGGGTGACGTCTGGATCGCTAGTCCAGTGCTCTAACCACTTCCCCAGGGCAGGATGCCGACTCAAGTGGCTTCAGGAGGCACGTCTGTGGCATCGTGTTCCACAACACACGGTGGTGCGCTGCTCGCTGCAAGAGAGCCAATCGTATTGCTCTCTTTAAATAAAAAGAAGTTTTTATTATCGTATTACTCTCACGATATTGCGCTGTGTGCGGAATTTAATCGTAATTGAGATTTCGGTTCAGGATCGCGACCTCGTCACATTATCGCTAGGACTTCATTTCAGCGGTGTCAGGGAAGGTCAGCGACCCGGAAAATTTCTAGTCCCGGCTCACAACATCAAGGAATACCTCCAGCTATGGCTCTGGCTGCTTGCCACGTGTCTACAACGGTTTACCAGCAACCCGTAAAATATTCAGAGAGAAATTGAGCGCTGCTTTTTATTTATCATCATTATCATTATTCATATATCGTAATTATTCAGCATCCACTTGCGTCACCTCTCTGGAAACCCTGGCCTCGTACACGCGCTTCTGACTATAATTGGAAACACGCATCGCCAACAATTCAACCCCGGGTTCAATTTTCAGTTGCTCGGGATCTCGGCGCTCGCTGCCGACATCACACGTTGTATCGGAGGAGCGACTAAATCCAGCAGGCATCGGCTCGTGGG
>JAZEWT010000018.1:11731922-11757653 GCA_036362905.1 Mordacia mordax
AGATAGCAGGTAACGAGATGAGGATGAAAGTAACAATGAGGGCAGATTGTAAGTATGAGACATTGCTAACGAGAGATGGTGCTATCATTAGTTTGGTGGTAACAACACTTCCACACTTGTCAGTTTTTTTTATTTAAACTTGAAGGAAGCGTAGAGCTACGCAGCTATTTTTAACAGTTGTTCAAGCATGAAGGAATAGGCAAGTTATCGCATCTCATTGCACTCGGGGCAATTTAGTCAGAACAATGAAACTAGGCAATGTGTGTGGACGCGTGCGTGCGCGGGTCGCCCACTGTCTGTGCTTCCCAGGGTCACCGCCACGTTTTACATTTGTAGCGTTTTGCCGGCGCTTTCCCGGCAGTTTCGTTCCGGTCTCGTCCCCGGGGCACAGTGTCTGTCTGCATATCTGGCAGCGCAGCGCGCCGCACCAGTGCACAGATAAGCGTATGTTTATTTGTCCTTTTATTACCCCCCCCCCAATTATACTGTGAACTTGCAGGCGCACGAGGTTACCAAACGCTCCGTCCGAGCGCCACCGCACAGGATGTGTTCTTGGATGTTTTGTAAAATTGTACTGGCGACCGTCTCCCGTTAGTTTTAGCCCTGGAATGGGGCATCATCATGATAGCAGCTTTTGCCACAATCCAGCCATCACTCGTTCAACCGAGTTTCAAAATTCACATTTTCCGTTCCCCCGCCCTCTTTCCCTGGGTGTCAGGATGGTTCGCCCGATTAGGCGCAGGCGAGCGTGCGTCCACTGGAGATGGAGCGTCGAGGCCCGTTGCGTCTTCCTCCTCCACCGACAAGCCGCCACTCCCGCTCACCTCCCGGCGCGCAGGGGACCGGGCTCCCAGCCTTCGGGTTCACGATCGAGCGTCGCAGAACACGCGCGCTATAAATCGAGTTTACGATCGGTATTTTTTATTATATTATTATTATATCCCCCCGTTTGCGCAAACATGGGATACGAACTGCCACGTCTTATTTTTTCTACCATTCCCACCGTCAGGTTTGATGGATTAAGAAGATCCAGCTGCGGGAGGGGGTGCAGAGGAGGGGAAGCCGTGCTGGGTCTTTGGAAGCGTCTTTGGGGGTTTACGTGGGCACGGCCGGCGTTTGGCCGCTCTGGGGTGGTGGCAATCGCAACGCTGCATTGATCTTCTGCCTCATTCACTCGAGCCATGTTCCCAGTACCCGGCAGGAAAGCGCAGGCTTCTCACAACCGATCGATGATAATGACCGGCAGTAATTGTGCACAAGACGGCGTTCAAAAATAACAAAACCTTCATTTCTTCATCTTGTAGGTACCTTAACCTACAGTACGTTGGTGACAATGTTTTTTTTTACAAATCTCTGCTCTTTGATATTCGAAGAATGTCCATTGTTGATATGTTCATCAATCTCAAGAGACTCACGACACAAGTCAATCTCTGTCGTCCATGATCTCTCTTTCTTTCAATTTTTCCAGTTATAACCAGATTTTCAGTTTCCTCTATCCTCATAATACGCCCGAGAAACTTCATCTGTCTCCTTCTCATGTCAGTCAGCACCTTGTTTCTACATCCCATTCGCGACAAAATGTCTTCATTTGAGGTGCGACTTGTCCAAGATTCCTTCAAGATGCGTCTAAAGCTGTTATCGATGTTTATTTTCCGTTCTGGTGCCGTTGTTGTGTGCGTGCCATTCTCTCCACAGCTCTGTGAAGTGCTTTGTAACCCTTGGGTGAAAAGCGCTCTATAAATGCAACTATTATTATAAAGAACTACATTTCAGTTGCTTGATTTTCTTTTCCATACTTGGTGATATTGTCCAACGTTGTGATGTACACGTGAAAATTGGTTTAACATAACAATCGAGGGCTCTTAGTTTTGTCCCTATACACATGTTATTTCTTTATCAGTATCTCTTTCAACTGGGCAACAATTAAAGAATTAAAACTAAAAGTTGGGACTTTTTTCTGAGCCAGAGGGTGAAGTAAATAATTGCGAGGCAGTGCAATTTTGCGGATAAGTTTTATCGTTTCCCGCGGGGAATCTTGGGGCCGTGCCGGGAGGCGGGTCATTTGCCAGCCAACCCGTTGATCACGGGGGAGGGGGGGGTGGGAGGGGGTGGAGGAGGCCACACGCGTAAACGATGAACCGACTCTTCGCGCGACAACCCCGCGCTGCTACGCACTCGCAAATTTATTAGCTCGTGAAAACTTTCCAAACAAGTTCTCACCCCGCCCCTCCCACTCCAATCGAGACTCCCACTACTCGACTTCCACCTTCGTCCTTGTCCATTGCCCCCTCCGTTCCACCGCACCCCCAATCTCCCCTTGTATCTGACAGTTGCGGCCAAAAATACGATGATGGACAGCTCCTCAGCCGCCAATGGAACGCTTGGAAAAAGCATGCAGCACAGTGGGTGAGCAGGCGAGGGCCCACCCACTTGCTCTCCCGCTCGCTCACTCACCCACCAGCCCGCCCACTCTCCCACTCACTTACTCACGCTCCCTCTGCCCCTTCCCCACCCCCACCCCCCACCCACTCGCCAGCCTGGGCCCTCCTACGCTTGCGGTTAACGGACACCAACATGGCAAGGCACATCATCTATTTATTTATTTTTTTGTGACGGGTCTGCGGTGTCACCGTCTCAAGGCCGGCACTCACCGCCGACCTTGGGGAGCCAAACGGCGGCGGTGATGACTCACCGAACTTGACGAAGAGGACGCCCGTGGAGGAGACGGAGCGCGGGCCGCTAGTGGCCACGCACTGGAAGTAGCCCGTGTCGGTCGTGTGCAGGTTCTGGATGCGCAGGCGGGAGCCGAACGGCGTGCGCCGCACAGACACGCGGCGTGGCTCCTGCAGCACCGGCGCGTCGTTCTTGAGCCAGCGAAACGTGGGTGCTGGGCGGCCCGCCACACGGCAGTTCAGGATGGCCGTGTGGCCCAGCGAGCTCGTGATGTTGTTCATCGGCTCCAGCAGAGTCAGGAAGTCGCCTGAGATTAGGAAGAGATGGGAACGGGAAGCAGGAATACATGCATCCCTTGTCGCTGCGTCGGTTATCCATCGCGGTTGTGCCGCAGTGCCACAGCGCTAAGACACGGTCACTCTCAACACCGCGTTTGTGAGTTGCGCCACTCAGCACGGTGTGCTGACGCTTGTTTGAGAGGAAGCTCCGAGCGGCATCTGTCACAAAACGTCGGACACCATGCGGGGCGACCCGCACGCAGCGCCGAGCACTGCACATGGTTTACCGAAACCTCCGTGCGCCACCGCCAGGCACGCGTGGTGCGCGGGCGACGCTCTCCTGCGCACCACGAGTGCCTGGCGATCATTGCAGACGATGACGGGTGGCTGGTAACGGCGATAATAACAATTATTATTATGGCGCAGTGGTTAGCGCTGACGCCTCACAGCCAGAAGGTCCCGGGTTCGAGTCTCTCGGCTCCGGTGCCTTTCTGTGTGGAGTTTGCATGCTCTCCCCGTGTCCGCGTGGGTTTTCGCCGGGTACTCCGGTTTCCTCCCACAGTCCAAAAGCATGCTCCTGGATAGGTTGATTGGCTCGCAGACTAAAATTGTCCCGCAATGCCTGGCGATGGACCGGCGTCCCGTCGTCGGGTGTATTCCTGCCTTGCGCCCTGTGTTTCCGGGATAGGCTCCGGCTTCACCGTGACCCTATATAGGATTAAGCGGTTTCAGATAATGAGATGAGATGAGAGATACTTAAAATTGTTGTTGTGCAAATATGCCCTCTTGTATGGGTAGCCAGGCTCAACAAATACTAGCACACAACATACACGACTGTGCACATTCATACCAAGTACACACAGACACAAAGTACACACACCAATTACACGCACATGCAGCGCTCACACAGTGCATAGCTTCGGAAGGGGCTACTTGGGGTGGGGTGGAGGAGAGGGCTAGGGGGGAATGGGAGTGGGGAAGGGGGCTGGGGGGAGGGGGCTAGGGGGGTGTGGGGGTGGAGGAGAGGGGGGTAGCAGGGAGCGGGGGTGGGGGGGGAGTGGGTGGTGGAAGTTTGACTGGGAGGTGGAAGTGAGAGAGTGGGATGGAAGTGACGCAACGAGACACAGATACGGGGCGAGACACAGATACGGGGCGTGCGAAAAGTAATGTTGAAGGCAGACCCCCATGCTACACACAACTGGTACGGACGTCACAGAGGTCATGCCAGGGTGGCTCAGAGCTAAGTCCTGAATTGGCAAGACTGAGAACCTGGGTTAGGGTCCAGGTTTCTGCTGCCTCGAACTTAGCTGCAATTCTCGAGATACAATTTGTCGATGGTCTGGTGACCCGATGACCATAAAGGAAAACACATCATCCTGCATCATCGTTATCATCATTACTATCAATAACCGCTTAATTCTGTACAGGGTCACGCGGGGGGCCTGAGCCTATCCCGGTAGACAGAGGGCGCAAAGCACAGCTATACCCAGGATTTGACGCCAGTACATCGAAGGGCACTGGGAGCAAATTTCTCAGCAGGACAATTAACCTAGACAATAGCGGGTCAGTCTTTGGGTGGTGGGAGGAAACCGGAGTACCCGGCGACAATCCACACGGACACAGGAAGGTAGAGAACATGCAAATTCCACATAGAAAGGTACCATAGCCGGGAACCAAACCTCGGACCTTCTTTCTGTGAAGCAGCAGCGCTACTCACTGCATCACCGCGCACCCCAATCAAGTTATTTCTGTACTTACTGTCAGCGGTTTGCTTGCAAGCACCAAGAATCTAAATGTAGGTCTGACTGCACATTAATGTAGCTGGTCACAGCAGCAAGAGGACTGTTTACCGAAGCTGCTCATTCGGGATAGCTGTCTCACTGAGCGTTCAACATAGATATCCGGAAAAAACCCACTTTGGAAGCAATCATCATTGGTCTGGAGTGGCGCGATAGCGCACTGCACAGCGCCGTTGCCTAAATCCCGGGATCGATTTCCAGCTTGGGTGGATTTCTGTATGGAGTTGTGTGTTCTTTCATCATTGTGTGGGTTTTATCCGGGTATTCCGGTTTCCTCCCACCGTTCAATGGCACGCTGCTGCCTAAGCTAATTGGCCTGCCAATTAAATTGCCCCAAAAACGTGTGCTATGCGATGTACTGGCTTCACATACTGGGCATTCCACTGCCATATGCCTTCTGTCGGCCGGGATTGGCTCCACCTCCATCGCGATCCTGTACAGGATTAAGCGGTATTGATAATTAATAAATGAATGAAACGATCACTGGTCTGTCACGTTATGAGCATAACTCTGGCACTGCAGGGCGGGCGGGAAAGTGCTGCCCTCCACTCCGCTGGAAGAGGTAACACGTGAGGGGATCTCGGAGGTAGCCCCGCGGTATCCGGTTATGCAGGCCGTTCTCAAAGGGCCACGGCTTTGCACTGCTCTATACGATCGGTCTGCACGGATCCCTTCGTCTCGCGACTCCGATTGGGGGGGGGGAGGAAGAAAAAAAATAGTGGGAATAGACAAACAATGGCAGCGGTCTCCACTGCTGAGATCGGCGAAATGCGTGGTGTGCCGATTCGAGCGCGATTCACAGAAAACGGGGGGGCCACCACTCAATTTAAACAGCGGTATGCTTGTGGCTTGGATCCAGACAACGAGCTCACTCGCTCTCCAACTGATTTATACAGGGAGCTGCGACGTATGCGCTTAGGGGGGGGTTTTCGTTCCACGTATGCTTTTCCCTTCTCACATTTATCAGGAGACTGCCCCGGTGGTGCAACGGTCAGCACATTGGGGCTTGCAACCCAGAGACCGTGGTTAGATTCCACTTCCAGGGCGGTAGTTGAAACAATGTGGTCCAGCTGCTCACAATCGCCTCCAACACCTGTCAACCCGGCAGTGTAAACGGGATTGACACAGCTCGTCGACTGGCAGGTCGGGTGTACTGAGGAGTAAAGTGTGGGTACTCCTACCTCCAATAAATAAATATACCTATGGATAAACAAATGATGTTGCTGTTGCGATGCCGTTCAGATGTTGTTGTTTACATACCATTCTCTCCACGGCTTTGCGCACTTTTAAAAGTGTAATTATTATTATTATTATAGGCGGCTCTCTACACCACCCATCTTAGATGTGGACCGAGTAGTGGATGCGACGCAGCTCAACAATGACGCAATCCCTGTATCACACAAGTGTCGATGCGCACGGACTCCAATCTGAAACGTGCGGGAGCGACGCCAGATGTTGCCGATGAATGAGGGATAAGAGACGCGCCCCTTTCCTTGCGCTGGCTGCGCTCGGCTGCGACTGCAGTGATCCTCTGCGCCCCTTTAGTAGTCGCTCATCCGGCGGTGGCTGCAGGGCTGCAACATTAAGTCTTACAAGCGAGGAGAACTGCCGTCATCCATGGGCCCTGCTCTGCAAAGGCCGGGCTCTACACACGTCGCCAGATGTCTTGGGGATCAGCTCGCTGCGTGGAGGGGCCTATTACACGACCCGCTTTATACAGTGTGAGTAAAGTTCCATGGTTATCTGCCCCCGGGGGGGGGGGGCGGCGGCAGAAAGTGGCGGTGTGGCTTGGCGCATTCGGGCACAGCAAGGACCCAACAGCGCAACACTGTGCGCTTCCACCATGTCCGACATTAATATTAATTATTGTTTAGCAGACTTCCTTTTCCAGGGCGATCACTTCACTTTTCTTCTCACGAGCAATCGTGAGCACTATGTCTTTCTGTCCATCACATCACTAAGCCTCACCCTGCACAGGGATCACCAGGACCTCTAGTCCTGGAGAGAGAGATGAGGAGCTCTAGAGGCCACAGCCCATGGCCTCCAATGTATGGTGCCAATTTTCAATCCTCCCAAAATTGGGATGGAGCAATAAAGTGTGCACTAACATATCCTCTGGATTTTAAATGTACCAAAGGCAAGACACACGCCTAACCAATGCCTGGTGATAATGAGTTAACAAGTCCTCGTCATACATGCCCAGTAGATGGATTATAGGGCATAGATAAATAAGTGCGCATTATAATCTGGAGAATATAGGAATGCTTAATACTGCAACTTGTTCAGCCAGGAAAATATCAAAACGCCTTCTTAAAGGCCTGGCACTGAGAACGTTGGGTCAACTCCGCTTGACTTGAGAGAAATCATCACTCCTGAGGAACACCATGCATTCGATGGGGTAACGCCCGCAATTCTGCACAGACAGATGCAAAAAATCGATTGCAATACTACTGCCATCTGTTGACCACCTTGCACCCAAGTGTAAAACATAGGAGTTGAGGCAAAGCACCGACCAGGCTCAGCTCTGCTTAGCTCATGAGACTCCGTAGTTGGAGAGAGGCTATCCACCAGACATTCAGTGGTGACATATAAAGCGGTGCACATTGCTTTATCGACCCCAAATGGATGATGGTGTGAGTCAAAAATCAATTCGGCAGCGTTTGATTTTGTAAGCGAACGCCGGAGTCCCATCAACAGAATCCGGATAATTTTAAAACCCACAAGAACTTGCAGGCATGCTGTTTGTAACCTCAGTAGTCTTTATTGCACATTTCATGTTTCATGCTCTTTCGCCTTCTGACGCTGCACTCCCACGGACTGTGTTGGCTGCTCGGTTCGCTGTTAACCGCACGGTGTTTTTTGCTGCTGCTCGTAATAAAATAGAAAACAAATGCTGCTGCTTGGCTCACATGCGTTGCTGGCAAGGGCGCTATGTCTAGACGATGGCCAGGGCTGTTCGACGCAAAACCCAACGTCACCTTTGGTCGGGTCTCCAGCGCGAGTCGTTGGACCTCGGCGGACAGGACGGGCGGGTGAAGCGGGTGACATCCCGAGGGGGAGGCGGAGGGGAGAGTTGGCGTCCCTGTCGCCACGATCCCACAAGCGGGCGTCGCTGGCACGGGGGATCGGTACAGTATCGGTCCAGTATCGGTCTCATCGTCCCCTAACGACTACCCCCCCCCCTCCTCCGCCCCTCCTCCCGTTACCCCGACACAGCGTCGTGCGCTCACCACCACCACCGTCACGGCACATTCGCAGGGGCCGGGCGACAGCGGCCGAGGCTTTTTGATTGTGTGCCCCCAACCGCAGCCCCCGCCACCCCCGTCCACCGACAGGCATCGCCCTTTGTTGCTGCCAATTGCCGGTGACCCCCTCCGGAAGCCCGGGGACACACGGCGAGCACGCCGACACTAAAAACGTCCGCGACAAGATTGATCGTCGCCTCCTAAAAGCTTCCGCAGCATCTCCTCGAAGATGGGAGGGGAGCAGCGTTTCGCGGGCCATTACTCGATTTTTTTTACAGTTTATTTAACATAAAAAAAGTTGGGTTTTTTTTTTTTGGGTCGGCATGATTGTCTCACTGCTGCTTCAAAGCCACCCCGCCCCTCTCCACCGCCCCTCCACACCACGCCATTAAATAAGAAGAGAATGTTATGGATGTTTTGGGTCGGGCCTTCTAAACAAAAGCACTTTAACTCAGCCTTGTCAAAACAAGTCTGGCGAGCACGAGGGCGCCGCTCATCTCTGTTGCTGGCTCTGAAGCAGCGCTGAAACATTCCACATTCCAGTGATGGGGCCCAGTCTTATACGTGACAAAGTCACTGCTGACGTCCCACCGAGGGACACATTTTATCGACAACGGAAGGACGACCGCTGTGAGATGGACAATTGCCCGGTTGAAGCAGACACGTCGTGTTAACGTGAGCGACGCAAATCCGACTCGGGCAGGCAGCCACGTCATTAGGAGGGTTTGGTGGCTGTGGTCGAGACTAACGACAGCGTTTCAGCCAAAGGAGCTCGGCGGATAGTTCCATTGTGCGACAGTGAGCGGTGGCAACGGCTTGCACGAGGCCTTCCATCGAGCAGTGGATACATCGCGGCTAATAACCATGACTATAACAGCTAACGCACGCTCTGTAGGTATGGGGGAGTGTGATTTTCAGCAAAGGATGCAGTGCAAGCCGTGAACTGGATCGCCGACAGACGTCGGGAGAGAGCGCCACTGAATTGTTGATTTTGCAGATTCGACCGAGGTTCATCTCGAGCACATTGCAGCCTCGGGTGCCACAAGAAATGAAATGATTGGTTCTTGGCGCAGGGCTTCACGTCGCCTTCCCCGAAGACTCTTTTTGTTGAAAAAAATGAAAAACACAAGGAAATTGCTGGTTACCGGGTATAATTTTCCAAAACATTCAAATTTTTGAGTCAGCGGTTGATTGGTTGGTTTAAGGAACGCTTGGCCCATGTGCCAGCCACGCGGGTGCCCTCCTTCTCATGTTAGCACTGCCCTCGGCACAGGAAAGGAGAAGTCGAAGGGAGATGACTGAGATTGGCGGCGCCAACACCATCTCGGGCGAATAATGTAAAAACTTAATGCCGTCACTTGACGTTTAAAAGTGCACAGTTAATCTTCACGCCGTCGCAGCACATTTATAAAATGAGAAAAAAACCCACCAGCAATTGGGGTTTGGAGCTGCTAACTCAAAGCAGAAGACACGTCTGGAAGGGATCTAGACTCCTTCCACAGTTGCTCTGTGGCCAATTCGCTCAGGGCAAGTTCACAACGTGAGTCGTGCTATTACTCCAGATTAGCCTTTTTTAAACACGATAAACAGCACTCCCACGCGCCGCCAACAAACTCATCATTCGCAGGCTGGTGCCTGTGTGGATGTGGCCTATGCACCGCTTGCACCACGAACCGTGCGCCGTGAAACCGGGGAGAAGGGACCGCGAGAAGGACCCCGAGAGAGACCTCAGGACGAGCGCTTCGCCTGACGCCGTCACGTGGAGCGCACGTGGCAGGCGACTCGAGGAATGCGTGTCGCGCGACCACCAACAGGGAGGGGCCGAGAAGCAGGGAATGAGCGCACGCGCGAGAGAGAGAGGTGCGCACGCGTGAGAGACGGAGAGAGATCAGGACCGGCTCCACCGGCAGCCCCTGACAAACGGCGCCAATCCGGGATTAACGGCAGTGGCGGCGACGGGAGCGCGGCACCGCTGCCGAGATCTGCCACGGGCTTTTTTAAATTCCTTGCACCAGGTGCGGTCGACGACGGGAGGTGGGCGGGAGGGTTTGTGGATTTACGCTGACGTTATTCGTCGCACCTGGCCAGGCAAACATTTTACGGTAATCTTCAGCAGCCAGGCATCACTGCAGTGGCCCATGCCATATGTCTGGTTGATCACTCGATGGGTAGCGTGTGCAGCTCTGCATAACCCAGCTGGTCAATCACGCCAATCGGTGTTTCGTGAGCGACGAGATCCCCGTGTCCGTCCAGATGTTTGCACAGACAGGTGATGCGGCAAATCTCGCGCCGCGCTTCTCACCGGCACGCGGCTCAAGGAAGGCCTGAGGTGCTGCTTGACAATCGCCAGGCTGATGCGCGCACATGGTATGAACATGAAGTGGACGGACGTGGCGGCAAAAGCACGCAGCGTGGCACCAATTCTGCAACTCCACTTGAAGGCCGCGCTGCCACGATGTCCGTCGCAGTGTCGTCGCAGAGACCCCCGCGGCACGAGGAGCGCGCGAGGGGATGGGGGGGGGGATGGTCACTGACGGCACCGCAGGCATGTGGAGGGAGAGGGTTGCTTGCCAGACAGACGGCAGGGGTCGCGACCCCGCTATAGTGGCGGCGATTGTGTCGCGCACGGCCCCTGGGATGAGCCGTGTCACCATCGCTCATCCTCCGGCCAGAGCCGGCCCCACCTCTCTCCGCCGATACCAGCCCCCACCGCCACCCGCTGCCACCCACCACCACCCACCGCCCCACATCCTTACCACCCTACTCGCTATCCCCCCCCCACGCGGCCCAAGATGCGCACCAGTCTGCGTCAAACCCGGTGCATTGTTACAGCGCCGTGCAACGACATCGCAGCCGATCCTTGCGGGCTTTTAGCCCGAGAAGATCACGCGGTTAGTCTCGTGGTGGGCGCATTTACGGGTGCTGGGCGGTGTTTAAATGCATGCAGGAAGACACGTGCCTCTCACAACATTGACACAATCTGGAGAGTCTATGATGCACGCACCTGACTCGCATAAGCAATGGTGAGAGTTTGCGATGGAGCCGATAAGTCTCAACGTCAGATGCTGTGCAATGGGTGAGCGTTTGACGGTTTTGTAGTCAGGGCAAACAATGTTCATGGCGGCACAGCGATCGGGGTGTGCAGGCAGTGCAGCTGCACCAGGTTTTGTGGGTTCGAGCGGCCCTGGCACCACGCTACAATGGATGGAACATTGGACAGAGGGCCCCAATTCACTCTTTGCGCCAAAAACCCTGCCAAAGACAAATCGCTGCTGTGAAGCAAAGGGGACTCATGATGTCATCTGCTTACCCTGGAAAGTCTGCCCAAGTGTTAGAGAGTCTATCAGGATGGGTGAAGTGTTTGTGCTCCCATCTCTTCCAATATCTCTTGCCAGCACAGCAGAACAGGCCATAACTACGATTCTAGAACAAGGGTAACGAGGTGTCCCTGCAGTGGAGGCTCTACGGACAGCATCGCTGTGAATGTGCAACTGCAAGGCTGTAACCTTTGCATTTTGTGAATCGTAATTATTCAGTGCACTTGGACAGACATCAGAGGGGGGTGACTATGGCTTGCTGGCCAGGCCACCACATGGTGGTAAGCGTCACACACATGGGGTGGCCTTCAAACCAAGTAACAAGAACAGCCACCTGTCACATCATGGACATACAATCCGGGGAGGCTGTGACACACACGCGTGTTCAGTCATGCAACGAAGTGCGAGAGCTTGCGATGGAGTCGCCGCTTGGGCAGCGTCACGGAGATTCTACCTTCACTGGTGGAAGTGGCATAGTCTGGAAAGTGCGTGGAGTCCGGGGCCTTCCATGCCTTGTCACTGGGAAGATCTGAACCTGAGCGAGAGAGACAGGAAGGGGGAGGAGGTGAACAAGCGAGCAGCACGGCGTTAGGTGAAAGATTTATCGGAAAACGCATTCGCGAACAGAGCCGCGGGAACGGTACGACTGTAACGTTCTCTGTGCTGCATTATGTCACCGAGCCTGCGCAGCGTCAAGTATGTTATTGTGTTAAAACCGCTTTCATGGGCGAAAACCGCACACCTCTATCGCTCGCGGAATTCTATAAGGACAGTGTTTGTCCCCGGAGAATATCTGGCTTAGCTGAGACCCACAGGGCTTCCATCATTCAGCACGGACAGCCTGGGTTCCAGTGTCTCAGAGTTACTCCGATAGTGAGCGGCGTCAAGGCAATCACCGTCCCTCCCGACCCGAGCACTATTCCTCCGCTCGCCATCTAAGTCAGATCGCGGGAAAGGTCACGCGGCAACGACCGTTCGAGACACGTGTCGGCGATTTTTCATTTTTCAATGAAGGCTGACGTAGCACGCATCCCCCCCCCCACCCCCGCGTGTACCGACTGCCGCGGCGCGCGGGCCCAGAGGCGCATGCCCGGAGTTGCCGCGAGAGAGGTGGATTAGAGAACGCGAGCCCATTAGGAACATCAATCACTCCGCTAGAGACGGAATCGAACCGAGGACCTCTGGATGGCAGGTCTAATGCGCTGACCACCCTCATGCTCCGCTGTGACAGCAGCTGCTACGGCACGGCCGGTTCACACCTGAACCATTGGTTGTGCAAGGGAATCGCTCTCGAAATCGCTTGACGTAATTGCCTCGCTTTCATGGGAACGTTTCTCGTTGCAAAGGCGTCCCACATACAATCCACTTCGTGCAACCAGGTTGCGCAACTGCTCGCGACCAGTGCACGGGCGCCAGCGCAAGCAATTCTGCGGTTGCACCCTCATTAGCCAATTGCTAACGACACGTTGTGGAGGCAACCGCAAGCAGGAGATTCGAGTTTCGTGTAAAAGTTGCCAGACTGTTCGCTTGAGAGCACAACAAAAAAACGTTATTGCTGCTGATGTGCTGCTCTTATGTCGTGTTGTTCCTGACCTGCTGTTCTCTCCCACAGCTTTGTGCAGCGCTTTGTGGCCCTCGGGTGAAAAGCGCTCTAAAAGTGCAATTATTATTATTACATGCTCCACCATGATCTGTAAAACATTTCAGTGAGTAGCAAGTGATTAATCAAAGGGGAAGGGGTCAACGAGGAGCAGTTTTACTTTGGGATGAGACGGGGCCAATGTTAATTGTCCTGAGTGCACGTCCTCGGTGCCCTGAGATGTGCTTACCCCTGCGCCGCTGGGGAACTAAATTAAACCAGCTACATAGCTCCCTCTGACTTGAATACAAAGACAAACTGAGCGGCCAGCGTGGGCTGTCAGCAGTGTGGTGCAGACAGACATCCCTCCATTCTATCCTCTACTCTATCTAAACTCTGGGGGTCCAGGGATTGTTAAACAGTGGCCTTGCGAAAGGAAATTGGGCACGCGCAATAATGAGCCAAGAAAGCTACATGCTCACGTGCCATCTTGATCGTGCTGTTGTTTAAAAATTAAATGTCTTTGGCAGGACCACTATCGGTGGTCATCACCCTTGCAAGGCTTTTGGGGCCTCTCGCGAGCTAGCCGTTGGCAGTTCCTGTGGTCTCGACTAAAAAAAAAATCGCACTGCGAAGCAGACGTGTACAAAGCCCTGGCCAAAATGTCACGTCCTTTTGAAATCGAGATAATGGAACTTTTGATCATCGTCCCAGACGTGCTCTGCAACACATTACTCACGCCGAGCCAGCATTAACGCCGCAGCGGCCGCTCCGTAACGGCGCGTTCATTTCCTGCTGAGATTGCCGAGGCTTCTCCATGCTCCCCGCCGTATCGGGTTTCCACCCAACTCGTCACTCATTCCATCATTCCAGGCAACCACAAGCGCCTCCCTTCCCCCCGCCGCTGGTGGTCAATTAAAATTAACACCTCATAACAAAGAGGTCAAGCACTCCGATCACTGTCGATCGGGAGTTTTCGAAAAAGCCCGTAAAACGTGGCTCGAACCCCCGCTCACCGGCGGCGGCAACGCGTAGATTTCCACTTATCCTACGCGGGGCTTCTCACCGCTGGAGCTCGGGGGGCAACGCCTCCTCCTGCCATGGCAAGAACCAGCTCCACACGAGTGCTCACTAACTCCCTCGCTCACTTCTTTCGGCACGTTGTTTGGCACTTATTTATTTTACCAACAGTGATTGAGGAGCCCAGGGCAGTGTGGAGTGGCGGAGATGGAGAGGGGGGGTACAATAGGAGGGTTTCTGGCAGTGAACCAGGCTGGGGGAGAGGGGGGGTGGCGGCAGGGATGTGTGACGTGAGAGGGACGGTGCTCCAAGCCTCTCGGGGTGCCGCGTTTCACCGAGCAGAGGTTGGGGTAAGGGTTCTCGGTTAACAGCGAAAGGGGAATAAATAAATGAAGTGAAAACGGCATCCATGTGCGCACTCGACCAGAGCAGCGGCCCCCACAGAGGGGAGGAGAGAAAAAAAAGAACTAAAAAAAAACTTACAGGAAAAAGTAATTACATCGCCGTAATCATCATGACCATTATACAGGAACGAGTGGAGGGCAAGACGATGATTTGCGCCGTAATTGCTCGAGGAATTGTTCGGGAAACGTGGACTGCGATGGTCGCTGCTGCCGGTGGAGAAAGCGCCATGCAGGGAAGCGCCGTGGAAGGAGCACCGTGAAAGAAACACACAGCGGAGAGACAATCGAGGCGAGCTGGCGGACACAGGCCGGCCCATCCGTACTCCTCCACAACACAGCCGCATTGCATCTCATTTGACAAACACCGCTGGCTGCCGCTTATTTCCACACGTCTCTGCTTCTCGCTAAACCAGTCCCCGTAACACATTCCTTCCGGCTCGTATCACCGCGGCGCGCGAGCTGCTCTCCGACTGGACGCCGAGCTATATCCTTCTCGAGCCCGTGGTAAGCAATGCTGTGGTTCCCGCACTATGCCTCTTGTTGCTGACTTCGCCTCCCCGGAGCCTCCCCTCCATCTCCCACCACCCCTGATAACAACCGGGGGTGGGAGATGCCCCGTCTTTCCGTGACGTTACGATGTCTGCTGGTGCAAGGGTGGCATGAGGGCACAGGTCCACGTGCACCACGTGTAACGACGCCCTACAGGCTCCACCACCAGGATCCACGAAGGCCACGCACAGCACAACTTGCATATTCCCTCCAAATCTCCTACATATCTCGTAAAGCGCCATTTTCACTTATTCAACATCCGCGATATTTGTCCATTTCTAACTGCGGAATCAACTTAACTCTTGGTCCAGGCTTTAGTTCCATCCCACTTGGACGACAGCAACTGTCTCCTAGCTGGTCTGCCTGTATATGCTGTCCATCCACTTCAACTTCTCCTAAACTCTGCTGCTCGTCTTGCCGTTTTTCTACCTCGCTTTTCCCATTCGACTCCCCTGCTTCGCTCTCTACAACGGCTGTCACTTTCCTGGAGCGTTGGGGCAGCGCTCTTTGCACAGACACTCAGAAAATCCTCCGTTTCACACTTTAAATTTGTCTTCTTTTCTGCGGGTCTTACCGCCGCTCTCTTAGACCCCATCATTCTCTCACACTATCCGTAAATTGAATGCGTGCTCGTCATAAATTGTATTGAAGGGGATGTGGGTCACGGTTTGCGTACAGGGTTGCACATATTGTGTATTGTATTCCTTCCGTGTATGTTTTGTTTTGGAAAACTTGCTCGGAAGAGCAATAAAATCAGATGTAAAAGCATATTCCAGCTGCTGCACACAGCGAACTCAAAATTCTGGTTCTTACCCGACCGCTGTCTCCATCAATCTGCTAATTCTGACCTGCTGCTGCTGCAGCTTCACGGTACCGCCCCCTATCATGGTGGAATGACATCCCAATAGAGACCAGGGCCACAGAGTCACTCACATCATTCTGGAAATTGCTCTGGTCACATCTCTTCAAACACTAGCTACACGTCTGACATCTGTTGGGCTACTGGTGTTCTGTTTATTTAATATGTATTGGTGCGTGCGATGTAAGTCACCCTGGATAATGCTTGTCTGCTAAATAATAATAATAATAATTTTGCACTTCTGGAGTGCTTTTCACCCAAGGGTCACAAATTAGAACCATCATTTACGTGTCTGACACTTAAAAACACAACACCTTGACCCTGAGAATTGTTTGAAAACTGACGTTATTTATATATATATATTTTGAAATGTACACGTGTCAATGCAAGTCACCCTGGATAAGGGCGTCTGATAAAAAAGATTAATAAAAATATATATTATATTGTGATTACATTACAATAATATATTAATATTACCATAATAATTATTTGCACGGATGGAATTGGTAAATAAATGAAGTCTGGGAACACACCGTGGCCCTCGTCCCTGTCAGAGTTGGGAGCTCGGGGTCCTCCCCCAGAAAAACCTTGAGATTGTGACAATGCTTCTCCAACAGTTCGGCGACTTCTGAGATATATAAAAAAAACTGTTCAAACTGAAAACTGCAAAAGCCTAATACGTTCCCCCTGGGATTCTCTCTGAGAATGGTGTTCCCGTGCATTCCCCCACAATCTCACCTCTGACGATACCCTCCATATCGTTCTTTGAGCCGATCAAGAATCGATGTTTCATCAGGTGACCGATTTACCAACACATTGTAAACCCGCTGCCGGAAGCAGGGCTCCCCGCGATGAGGCAGTCTGCACCGTCATCCGATGATAATCTTCCGTGTGACTCGGTCGCGGAGCCGTGAGCGAGTAGGTGCCCGGGACCGGCCTTGATGTTCTTAGGCACTGGCGTTTGTCAGTCGCCTAATGATCTGGCGCTCGAGACGGCGCACGTGCACGTGGCTCCGCTCCCTCCGGTAACTGAGAGGCGTTCGTTTCCTCCTGCCCACCGTGGGTCCCTGTTTTTGTTGGAAGCTCAAAACGCCGCCGGGCCTGGTGGCGGGCGAAGCTCAGTTGGGCTGTCCGTGTGGAGCACATCTCCCTCTCTCTGTCTTTTGCTCTCTCTGCGGCGTGCCGGAACAGAACCGGCTTCGCACGCGGCACGGCCGCCGCGGTGACGGCCGCCGCGGCGACGGCCGCCACCGCGACGGCCGCCACCGCGGCAACCGCCACCGCGGCAACCGCCACCGCGGCAACCGCCACCAGGTCCCACCGAGGGGCGCGAATGCGGCGCCTGCAGCTGCACACCATGGGCCGTGGCCAGCGCAGCGGGCGGTGCGGCTCGGCGCAGGTCAAACAAAGGCCTTCTGTGCTCGCACGGGGGAAAATAATAAACGTGAATTCAGGCGTCACCCCAATCGCGGCGATCCCTCCCCCTGCGCAGCAGCAGCTGATCGAGATTCAGTTAGAGTATTTCGTAATTAACGAGGGGGGCTGGTGTGTTGACGATGGTTGCTCGTCAGCCAGAAGCAAACCGATGGCTGTTGCCGTCGCTGCTGCTGCTGGCACGGTGCGGGAAAGGAATCGCTTTCCGTAGTGGGTTGGGTTTTTTAATCGTCATGGTATCGTCCCGGACGCCCGCCCTCTCCCAGCATCACCGCACCGGCAGCCCGCATCCGTTTCCACCGGATCATCGCTGACTGGTGGTCCGCTCGGTGGAACGTGGGGTCTTGGAGTGCACGGGAATCCTGGCATCACCAGCTTCACTCGACAATTCACTCAGCCGGGGTTCACGTGCACAAACGCCTGGTAGCATGGGACACAGGTGGTGCCTCGGATAGTCATCTTAGTCTGTCGCATGACCGCCTGTCAGCAGCACTTGACCACTTTGCGTGGCCTTAAAGTGCACCTGCCCTTGCACAGACGCCACACTATTTAGTAGCGATGTTGTCGATTTCTTCCAAAAGCTGCTTTTTCAGAATAGTCGCGTCTATTACCCATCCTTGGACGCAAACATAATTCTTTGAGTCGTAAAAACCTACATCAGTGCAGCGGTTGTTGTGGTTGGTCTCAGATGTCTCTTTTCAAACCTGGCGTTGTCACTACCGAGTCATTTGTTAGGGGGGGATTTTTCAACGAGTCACCGAGTATCTGTTCATAATGCATCGCCACTTCTCAAACGATTCTCCGTATCCATACATACTTTAAAATAATCATTAGGCCGCTTGCTAACAAAAGCTTTCCCCCTCCACCCGATGCATGTCCGGATCGAAGTGCGCGTCCACCGGCAATGAGGACCACGCCGACTGCCAAACTCGCGGCGCAACACGTGGTCAGGCGGCAAGATGCGCAGTCCGGCGGCGCAAGGCTCCAGCGGCTTCGTCTTAAAGCGGGGCAGCGCTCACCAGAAGAAAAAAAACCCTACCATCGCATTGCGATTCTCCCAACCAGGAAAGGAGTTGACGCACGTCCGTGGTTTATGTTTTTTGCGTGTGTATGTTTGGGCAGTGCGGGGGGGGGGCAGATACGGTATAATTTACGAGGTGGTGTCAAGTAGAAACTAAACTGCATGTTCTGTGAGATGAAGAGATTTGCCTGCGGGCTTCTCTTCCATTTGGATCGCAGACGTTTATTTTTTTGACCGGTTGTCTGCCTGCCCCTCCATCCCCCCACTGCCCGCCTCCTCAGTGCCTTGGCGGTCTGGCCCGCCCGTCAGCACAGCGAGCGGACCTCCTCACAGTCCGAGGATTATGCGTTCACATCCCAGTGAATGCAGGCAGCGGTTGACTTGGCAGCGTTAATGTCTGTGCCTCACAGATTAAAAAAGTCCTGCCATAGGCGGTTCGATTCCTGCCTCAGGCGCCTTTCTGCGTGGAGTTTCTGTGTTCTCTCTCCCCCCTTGTTCTGGGTGCGTTCCCTTCGGGTTTTCCCCGCTTTCCTCCCACGCCTAAAAATATATATAAAAAATGCTAATTAATTAATTGGCACATATCGTAACATAACTCAGTGTCTTGCAAATGTTGGCGCAAGCTGACTGCATGGCTGCCTTCCCCTCACCACTCCGTGGTTTCCTCACTACACCTTCATAATGTTGGAAGTCACCTTGTCTAAGGACGTCTGCTAAATAATAAGTAACAGATCGAGTGAACAGCGACCTATTAGCACCACATCTTACTATGCTCTGTGCAAGTTCTATACCCAGTAGCAGACGAGACATAGACACGGAGGCATGGCCACCAAATAACCACTGACCGTCGCACGGATAGGCTCGCCTCCGCCAAAAGAACGTGGAATTTCCACCGCTGGCTGTGCGAGGCGGTAGCCGTTAAATCGAGCGGCAGAGCATCAGTCGGCGCTGGGAGGAGGGGGGGTGGCAGTAGGCGGCTCGGGCTCTGTGTGTATCCTCGACGGATGACTAAATACGCCGTTATGCTCCGCTACTTCATGCGTAACGACGCACGATGGCGCCGAAGTCCGATGATTCGCACGCAGGTTTTGCGATTCAGGGGCCGCCGGTTCGATTCTACTTCCAGGTGGCGGTGGCGTTTGAAGCGATGGGAATAATAAGTTTCGCGTTGGCACGGTGAGTAGCGCTGTTGCCCTCTCAACAAATCCCGGGTTCGGTTCCCAGCTCGGGTACCTTTCTGTGTGGAGTTTGTGTGTTCTCTCTTCCCCTGCTCGTGCAGATTTCCTGCTGGGTACTCCGGTTTCCTCCCACATTCCAAAGACACGCTGCTGCCTAGGTTAATTGGCCTGCTGAGTAAATTGCCTCAAAAGTGGGCCTTGCAATGTACTGGCGTCACATTCTGGGAATTCTCTCGCCGTGTGCCCCGTTGACTGGGACAGAATCCAGCCCCCCCCCTCTCCCCCGCAACCCTGTACAGGATTAAGCTGGTATTGATAATGAATGAAGGACTTCCTCCCCCGCACCTTTTTGTCTGCCCTGTAGTTCAGATAGGCACACGGTGGTCGATTAGTGGGTTGCACGCTGTTGGAGTAAAGTGTGGGCACTCCCACACCTTGCGAGATGCCCAGCCAGCATGGAAGAGTAGGCCAAATACACTCGAGATCATCTCGAGTTGTGCCTCAATCACGCGGGCGAGGACTCCACAGCAGCGGCGGCATCACTGACTCTGGGGCCGCAGGCTAAATTCAATGACAACCTTTCTGCAATGGCCTGGGTTGCCTCGTGGGTAAGACTCGCTATGTGCTGCACGGAGGTTAAGCCCACAAAATAACTGCTCGAGCGAAACTAAATAAATCGCAAACAGTTCGTTAATGCGCTCGTGCTCCATTTACAGACTATTGAGGGCATTCGCTTTACATTCGGGGAAGAAGGGAGAGTGGAGCCGTGCAGCTGTTATGCAGACCGCTCGGTTGGAGAGTCGTCAACTCGGCCGCAAAAAAAAACTATTTAAGGATGATTTTAATTTAACTGGCGTAGCGTGCGCAATAAACGGGACTCGTGAAAGAGCAATCACGTGCGCGCGCAGGCACACGCCCGTGGTTGAGAGGAGGTGAGCGGGAGGGGATGGATGAGAGGAACGCTCTGGCCCAAAGCAGATGGGCGGGGGATAGGGGGAGGGCCTCGGGGCCTTCCGGCAATACGGTGCCAGGGATCAGCGGGTTTGCGGATTTGAGGGGTCGGCAGGTTTCTTTGGAGGGTGGGGTTCGGGCAAAGCGCTCTTCTGCAGTCACAATCACGTGGGAAACCCACTTCGGAGATGACCGTGAGGAGAGGGCTTCTGGGCACTCATAACTTCAACCACGTTGTGGTGTGTGGCAGAGAAAGCTGCCGCCGCCGCAACCGCCGTGCCGGCCACCGGATTCCGTTCACGCAAAATCGTCCTCACACACGCGCGTGCAAACCCACACATGCACGTGCAAACCCACACACCCGCGCGCAAACCCACACACGGATCCCAAATCCACGTGGTGCAGCCTCTGGTCTCCCCCCTCTTAGTTCCTCCACCCCCTCATGTCCCCCGATCCACAACGGTGACGGCCTGGCCAGCGAACCTCGGATTCCGCACCTCCTCCCGCATAGCGCACCAGCGCTCTGTGCGGGGGGCGGCCGCAGTGGCGCACAGGTCGCCGTGGCACTCGCGGGCGTGAAGCCATCAAGCGCGCGTGCGGTGCAACTGCACCGGGGCTGACGAGTCCCCCAGTGGGCCCGAGCACTTTCATTCCGCGCAACGTGTGGAACAGACCCCCACTCAAGGTCCATCGGCTGCTCCGTGGAGGGGCGGGGGGCCTCCGGGAAACATGACGAACGAGCGGAAAACGCAACGCGAAGTCGCTACGCGTTGAGCGGAGGAGGCGCTGGAAGCGCGGTGGCCGGGCCCAGATCCATTACTCCGCTCGTCGCCGGGTTCAAACGTGCACCGCGTTCTGCCCAGGCGTTAGGCTCCCACCACCGCGCTGGTCACTAATAACACGCAATGACTCCGCCGCCCCGTGTAAGGCACACCGCCCGTCTGCATCTCTCCCAAGCCTCCCGACGGCGTGCGCGCGCACGCGGCTTGCCGGCGTTCATTATAAAACGCATGTGCGCAGGAGTGCACGGAACCAAGGGGGCTCGCTTTGCTGGGTGGCCAACGATGAACAGCGCTGTGAAAGTTGTGGTGGATGGAGGATTCGTGTTTCTTGAATTAAGTTCAGTTGTTTATTGTAAGGGCGTGGGAAGAGAGACTGTGATGAGAGCAGAGGTGAGGTCACCTGCAGTGTGGCGAGCGAATGAGCACGTGAGTAGATGAGTGAGTGAGTGGATAAATGAGTGGGCGAGCGAGAGAGCAAGTGGGCAGGCGAACGAGCGAGCAGTTGAGTGTGGGAGCGAGCGCCTATGAGCTATGGTGCAGTAATGGCTTAACACAATGAGGTGGATGAGACAACTGTGGCCAGTACAGTCCGTTCAACGTGGGTCAAGCGACCTGCGAGTGAGGCTCGGAATCTCGTCGTGGATTCGACAGAGATACGGAGGCGTCGCAAGGAATACGTGAAGAGGGAGAAGGCAGCCACGCAGTCAGCAGGTGTTAACATTTGCCAGACACTGTTCTATATTATACTCTCATCATCTCATCTCATTGTCAGAAACCACTTAGTCCTGTACAGGGTCGCGGTGGGCCGGAGCCTATCTCGGCAGACACAGGGCGCGAGGCAGGGATGTACTCACTATGGGACGCCAGTCCATAACCGGGCACTTCAGGCAATTTAGTCTGCAAGCCATTTAACCTCTGCAGCAGCATGTTTTTTGGACTGTGGGAGGAAACCAGAACACCTGGCGAAAACCCACGCGGACACGGGGAGAACATGCAAACTCCACACAGAAAGGCACCCGAGCCGAGATTCGAACTGGGGCTTCTGGCTGTGAGGCGACAGCTCTACCCATAGGGCCACCGTGCCACGCTATTATAATGTCTGCCAATTCATGTTTTATTCATGGGCATAAACCAGGAAGCCCGTGCAGGGGAGAGGTAAGGTACAGATGTTACCACACGTTATCAGTGTCATCACCCTGCCGTATTGCTGCAGCATCCTTTCAGTTACCAAAACTTAAACATTCAACGAATCTCTACTCTTCTCAGCTACGGCCATCTACTGGTCCATGGGGATCGGCTCTGATCCCCACGGACCAGTGGGTGGCGCTCGCAACTCACCGATTGGTCACGGCTCACCGGTTAAGAATGGGTTCGACGAACCTGACTGGTGCTGAGACACACAAGGCACAACGCAGTCGAATCTCTTCACACATGCTGCTGGACATTGTGAACCGGTTCAGATACCACTTGTCACTGATATTAGTCATAGCCTGGAATGCAATTCTCGTTATATGGGTCCATAGTCTGATAAGCAGCCGCCCTTATCCAGTGCAACCTACAGAGAGAGCCCCACCCCCATGTAGATAACATAACATTTATTGTCATCCCATCTGTATACGATCGCAGTGTACACAGCGCTTTGTGATCGGTGAATAGCGCTTAAGAAATGCAAGTATTATTATAGAGGTATGAGGAAACCACAGAGTGGCGAGGGGAAGGCAGCCATGCATTCAGCTGATGCCAACATTTTAATACACTCCAAAACACTCCCTCAACAACAACACCACTCGCCACTATGTGGCGGTGGCGTAACCACGGCGCATGTGCCAGGCTATGAGGCCACGTGAGGTACCCAAGGCTCGCCGGCTGGTGATCACGGGACAGACCCAGGTGTTATGGGCTGCCTGACACTCCCACACACACAGCACTCGCACACAAACAAACCCCATACAGCCTTAACAGACTGTGGGATCATGTGGTGTTAGGGAGCACCTATGAAGGTTGGCACCGTACACGAGGTGCTGAGCACCACGCCCTAGTGGCAATGTTTAATACGACGCCAGGTACTCATATGAGCCTGAGTCCACCCAGGGAAGGCCCAGGACCGGTTCAGAAATTCGTCACTGGCGTTGACCGTGAGCGGGATTCTTTGAATGCGCATTCGTTGCATCCCAGGCCTGTACTGCAAAGAGAAGCCTGCGGAGTCCATCACCTGGTTACAAAGTTCCTGTTCAAGTTTCCGCGCACACGTGCTGTGCACACTTGTGCATGCGTGTTGGTGCATTGCACTGCGCTACGAACCCGGCAGCCCGAGTTCGATTCCTGCTCACCGCCAACACCAGGGACGATTTTATGAACCGGTCCTCCATCTCCCGGAGTTCGACGCAGCCTCACGCGAATACCGTGTACAGGGCGTGAACATCGCGAATAGATGAGACAAAGGCGGCCTGGCGTGGTGCTGGCCACCCAACCCTCTCGCGTGCCGCATCCGCTTTCACAGGCGCTCGCTAATATCCCTGCACCGTACACTCCACTAAGCTTGCGCAAAGAATCCTTGTCTTTGCGCAGCGATTCTGGATCGGCATCTAAACGGCGCGGAGGAGAATTCGTCAGCGACACCTCCTGCGCGGAGAGTTCCTTCTCTTGCATGCGATTTTGCGACAAAGTTGAATCCCACCATATGAGAAGACACTAGAGCAGCGGATAGTGCTCCATTCCTTCCCACAGCTTGCGTCATTGGCGAGCGATATGCAAACCGGATACGGGTCTCCCCTAGGTTGACTCGGCCTTAAAATATGCACCTTTGTCCGTTGAGCATGAAAAATGGAGAGAAACAGAGCCGGCCAGCGGCGCTCCACAATTTTTTTTTTACTTACCCTTGAAATCTACGCACGCTATACAGGGCAGCTGTGTCTATGCCGGTGTGTGCTCCTATCCTGGCTTAAAAATCTACGCACGCTATACAGGGCAGCTGTGTCTATGCCGGTGGTTGCTCCTATCCTGGCTTAAAAATCTACGCACGCTATACAGGGCAGCTGTGTCTATGCTGGTGTGTGCTCCTATCCTGGCTTAAAATCTACACACGCTATACAGGGCAGCTGTGTCTATGCTGGTGTGTGCTCCTATCCTGGCTTAAAATCGGTGGTGAGGTCACCACCACTTTCTCGCGAGTGTTATATTATCGGCTAGACGGGGATCTTGTGTGAGCGATAGTGCGAGTGCACCTGTGTGTGCAAGCCTGGGTAAGGCTACGTGATCGAGAGTCAGAACCATTCCTTGATCACCTTGGGGTGAGACAACGAAGCCCCTCTGGCTCTTACATTATTTAACATATTTTTAGACCACGTAGTACGAGAGGCTTTCCATGGATCTACCAGTGGATTTTCCATTTGGTACAAATACATTAGGAGGCAAATCGATGCTCAGGTGCAGTCAAAGGATGGCTCTCTACTCGCCAAACCATGCAGTGTATGCGGATTTGGTACTTGCCATTCACGGTGAGGAAGACCTGGAGGGTAACCACACACAGGTGGCGTCTTACCATCAGCCCTGGAATGCGTATTGTGCCACCAAATACTCGCCTCCCTCAGCTCTCTGAGTGATGAGGCGATTGTGGAGCGGACAAGTTTCCATACCTAGGTAATGTGCGTATGGCTGACTGGTTTGGCAACGTGGATCTTCCTTCGTGAAACATCTGCGCCGATTTGAAACTTTCCGGCTGGCCTTACTACAACCCATGCTGGGTACTACCAGATTGGATTGTATGAGGAGCTCACAAATTCTCGAAAGATCTGGACAGGGTCCCATAGGTGGACTCCTGCGGCTTGCGAGACTGCAGTGGTCGGGTCATGTTGTTCAAATATTCAGTCACCGCACGCCCAAGCAGCTTCAGCTTGGATGGATAGAGGCGGCTAAACAGGTGTAACATCGACTGCAGAAAAGACGGACTGATGCAGCACTGGAGAAGACCTGCAGTTGAGTGGACATTCTGAGGACTGGTCCAAGTGGTGTCATGATCGACCTCTTTAGAGGAGGATCGTGCAGGACGCTACAAGGAAGTTGGAGGCAGTCGCCCTCCAACAACAATGGAAAGCAGAGGAGCTATGCTCACAAAAAACGAGCAGAGCATCGGGTAGCTAAAACGCAGCAAGTTGACAGTAGGGAGCACAGGTGGTGCATCTGCCTGTCATCTCAGTAAGGCAATCTCTAACACCTGGGTCTGTCCCGACACCTCCTGTCAGCGAGCTTTCAACACTGCACGTGGCTTGAAAGTGCATATGGCCTGGCACAGGCGCCGCGGTGACGTCACCGTCACTTAGTGGGGAATGACGGACGTTGTTTTAATTGTGCGCCAGCGCGTGCTGCACGCGTGATGAGAGCCACGCTGGTGCGTGCGTGCACGCACATGTGTGTGAGTACAGGATCCTCCCACGCATTAGGCACAGGAGGAGCGGTGGCAGAGTGGTTACCGCACTGCGCTACGAACTCGGCAGCAACGTTTTTGCTCTCGGCCACCACCGCGCCACCTTCGTGTGCAGCATGTAACAAACAGCACCGGGGATACAAAGACGGCCAGGCGTGCCCCTGGGGGGCAGCGTTTGCGATGCTGGAGCCCCAGATAAAATTCAATGACGACGCCCCT
>JAZEWT010000018.1:11760872-11787436 GCA_036362905.1 Mordacia mordax
TTCTTCATGCCCCCCCCCCCCCGCAATCACCACCACCCCCTCCCTCCAAACATCGCACAACCCCATTTTCTCTCCCGGTTCGTCGCTTGTTTTGCTTCTCTGGTCGGCTACAAACCATATTTATGTGCTTGGCAGCAGTAATTTTAGTAATTACAATGACCAACCCAACTTTACAAGAATCCCCCAGCATTCCACACGCCGCCATGGCCCCTCCTCCTAGCCCAAATCTCTCCCAGACGCCACCACCACCTCGGTTGACCAATCGGTGAGCCTCGCGGTGACGGTCACCGTGGTGACTTGGCCCCAATGTGACTGCTCGCTCCTGCTGTCCAACCCGGAGGAAGGGGACGAGAGGGTCTGTAGAGTTTCTGTGACCTTTGTGAGGCCAGGTCCCAAGGGGATGTGGTCGGCAAGGTGCCAAGACTTGTGCCAAAACCTGGAGATGCAGTTGGTGCCAATTTTAAACAAAAGAATTTTGTCAATCGTGTAACAAGGTTGAGTGGATTTCGGACAAAAGTTGTGGCAGTGTTGGATAAAAGTTGGCCACGAAAGTCACCAGCGCCAAAACCAACGTGGTGTGCATCCTGGACAATATCAGAAATCTCAGATAAAACAAGTGCCAATTTTGAGAAGAATGCAGCGCCAGCTTTTGTACAAAGCTTTTGCCAATCTAGGGTGAAATCTGTGCTGATCTTCTCTCGGGAATCCTCCTCCTCCGCCACCTCCTCCCACTCTGCTTTCCACCCATCGTACAAAACGGCCCGTCACACACGGCCCACAAAGGCTCTGTGGGGGGAAGAGCGTTAATGTGAGCGATGCATGGTGCGAACAGACAGCCGGAGTGGGCGAGAGATGGGGGATGAGCTGGCTGGCATGGGGAGGGCAGTGGAATGCAGTCGCCACCACCTCCACCCTTAGCTGCGGTAGCAACTGTGATGCCAGCATTCGCGAAGCGCGGCGAATGGAGGTGCGGAGCAATCCTGTCACCGGCAGGGCGGCCTCAAGCGCGGCAGACCTGCAACATGCCTGCCGGTAAATCACCGTGAACGTGGCCCCCATCTCTTCGGATTTCAGGAGCTATGCAGGGGCTGAGCCTGATTAATGCTCTGCTGGCTGAGTCGCCGCAGCACCACCGCAGCTTGCCCAGCTTGCTGGGTGTCATAGGCATGGGGCCATGAGATGACAGTGCCCAGTGTTTCCTCCCTCACACGCACACTTGGGTTTCTCCAGTTCTCGCACGTGAAGCCAAACTTTCATTGGTGGCATTGATCAAACCTTTTCAGTGTAACAGGGCTTTCCTAAAAACAGACTTGATGTGCAAGCGAGGCTTTCCGGTTCTGATCCGAGATCTGCTTTGTGTCCGAAACGAGATGTGGCGCGTTAGCAGCGATGTGGTGGAGGGGGCCATGGTGGTGACGGCTCTGAGTAACCTCACCACGTGATGTGTGCGTGACTTGTCACGACTCGCTCCGCACGGCTGGGCAGGGCGATCGTCTGAAAAACATCCAAACTTCGCATGCGGATCCGCCGTATAACCTTAACAGTGCTGTTAGCGAGTTGCGCCAATCAAGGCCTGCATGGTATACGAGGAGGTGGGTGGCCAGCACCACAGCCGGCCACCTCGTTCAGAAGATTGTCACGGGTGTTGTCCCCGAGAGGAAATCGAACTCAATAGTCGACACGCTCGGAACGCAGCGTGCCAATCGCCACACCGCCACCGCCCTCCGCCAACGTTCATGCACGAACAGACGCATGCCCTCACTCTTCCAAATGGTTTGATCCCTTAATCTGGAACCGCTCATCACCTGCTCTAGAAGCGGTGATTCAAGCAGAGAGGCATGTGTGGCCAGGATTGATATGCGGCAATCGTGCCCAGTGGCTCCCCGTCGTCCGGGCATACCTCATGCTACCGCTGGCGGCCGCCTGGGGTCCGTCGACGCCGCGAGCGCCAAACTCTCCAAGAGTTTTCCGGCGCAGCATCGCAGTGTCGCCAGAACCCGTGCTTTACTGTGACAACAATCGGTCACGATTTTCTAAAACGAACATCATCAAAATCAAGGGCACTTAAAAAAAAAAGACTTTGTTCATTCAAAGCACCGTGCTTCCCCAGATGTTGCAAATATCAGTTGGTCTGCTCGGTTCGTATTCAAGCTGGAAGGAACCATTGAACAATTTAGATATTTTTCACAGTTGTCCAGCAGGGAGGGGTAAGCAAGATACAACAAATCAGGGCACCCGAGGGGGCCAGTTAGTTCAGACATCGTCGCCGTGCGAGTCATGAATCTGTCCCCGGGCAACTCCCCCCGCCCGAGAACACGTCTGTCTCAACCCGTGCCCAACGTGCCATGTGAACGGAGGATGGAGTGTGGCCAGCAGTGGTAGGCGGACAAAGGGGGCCAGGCGCGCCACAGGCCGCACCATGGCCTCGTGCTCCACATCGGTCTGAATAGCTGCTCGCCAACAGCACTTTCACACACAGTGTATCAATAACTATGACTAATGTACACGCGGGTGGGGGGGATCATTGTCTCTGTGCGAGACGTAGCACACAAGCTCTGCTGGAGGTGGACGTCGGGCTGTGGGAATGAGACCGGCCATGGTTGGAGGAGCTCATGGTTGGAGGGGGGAGAGCGTGGGAGGTCACGGGAGGTCACGCGGAGGGAGACGAGGGAGAGCGGGGGGGGCTCTGCATGTTGGTGCGGACGTGGGAACGTTACCGACGCCGCCGGAGCTGCCGCCGGAACTTCGTGCGGACGAGAACCAGACACTCGCGAGTGGCGCCGGCGCAGCGTGTGGGAGCGTGCGCGGGGCTCCGCGCTAGGCGCGTGATCCCCGGCGCAAACGACGGCCGGTGTGTACGCCGGGCAGACGGAAGGAACTCCGCACGACAGTACTGGATTTACAAGGAGGAACCCGAGCGAGGTTAAGCACCAAGGAATCCGGACTTTGCACCACTGACCGAACGCGGGCGCGCGTTTCAGTCGGCACGAGGGTCTGATAGCGAGGCGAATGCGACTCTACGTCGTCACTGCCAGGTGTGCCGGGGCCCGGCGAATCATCACGTCGCGGGATTGAGAGACATTGTGACGGCTTGGGGAGGCCTTTATCCAGCAGTGGATTGATCACTGCTGATCACTAACAAACCAGAGGCTTTATAGTGTAGCTTCACAGCTGGGTCAAAATCTACTCCCAATACTACACGCACACACAAGCACACAATAATAATAGTAATTGCATTTCTAGAGCACTTTACACACGAAAGTCACAAAGCGCCGCAGCTTTGTGCGAAGAGAACGGCACGTGAAATGCCTTTGCCATCGTTCACTTCACCGTCACAATCGGATTCAGGGCAATATGTTTGAGACGGTACTTGATAAAAGCCACCACCATTGGCCCCCTATGTCAATACACATAGGCAACGTAGTTTGCCTTCACCGTCCCTGATCTCGATGTTTACGAACAGCATTATGGGATGACCACATTCCCCATCAGCTCCATTGTTCCCACATGCAAACAAAACGCGATGGGCGAAATCACTGGACAGGAAAACGCATGGGTGACAACATCGCCTGTAGGTGGCACCCACGAAGGGTCAATCTCAATCATCTTCTCTCCCTTGCGGGCGTCATTGAGCGCAGTACGATGGTGCAGGTACTGCTGTGGCACCCACACGCAGCGCAACTCACCACCGCTCACTCGCGGCTGCGATTACCCCCGAGGGGGGCGTAAACCCGCAGTTCTCATAACCTGCCCGCTCGGCGAGACGGGGTGCGTGCGGGCTGCCATGGGTGCAAGCTGGCCCGATTACATCGACGCTCGCTCTGAAACAAGTGGTGAACCTTTGACGAGCTGCTCCCGTAGATGGGGCAGCCAGCCACTACCGCACCAGACATGCGGTGCCTGTCAGCGAGGTCGTTTCGAGGTGAAGGCGACCGGCCGTGCACTCAGCTTGACACCAGCACTGCTCTTCATTGCCGAGTGGAGGTCGGCTTCAGATGAGGTTAGAGGCAAGGCGAGGCCTGCTATCAAGCAAGAGCCTGCATGTCGCCTAGTTTGCCTACTCATCACTAACAGCAATGTGTCATCACAATGTCTGTGCCAGGCCAGGTATAGTTTGAGGCCACGTAAAGTTTTGAAGGCTCACTGGCAGGAGCTCACGGGACAAAACCAGGTGTTTTAGGTTGCCGAAGATGACTGGCAGACACTCCACCGTTGTTCCTTATGGTGCCAACTTGCTGCGCTCATTGCTGTGAGCATCGCTCATCTGCCCTTCACTGTTGCTGGAGGGCAACTGCTTTCAACTATCCTGTTGCATCCTTTATGACCTGCTTCCATCGAGGTCGATCTTCATACTGCTGGTACCAGTCTTCAGCAAGTCCATTCAGCTCCACGTCCTCCTGTGCCACATCAGTCCATCCCTTCTCTAGCCCGTGCCGCGCCCATTTAATCCCCTCTATCCGGCCAAACAGCAGCTGCTTGGGCATGCAGTGGCTGGACATGCAGACCACATGACCCAGGCACTGCAGCCTCGGCTGCTGCAGCAGTTAACCAATGGGACTTTGTCCAGATCTTCTGAGAATGTGTGAGCTCCTCACACAATAGTATCTGCTTAAACCCATGATGGATTGTAGGCAGGCCAGCCAAAAAGTTTCAGATAGCCAGGGGGTCCATATTTCGCAAGCGTAGAGAGGAGACGACATGACTGCAGCTGAGACAACCCGAAGCATCATGTGGAGCGAAAGGCCAGGCGGCTTCCATCCGATTGAATCAGATCCCCACTAAGTATATATAAAAACACACAAACACGCAAACACAACTGGCATTAGGCACTAAATGGTGGTGACGTCACCATAATGCTTGTGCCAGGCCAAGTGCACCTTGAAGCCATAGAAAAAGACAAAGATCCCCCGTATAAGTTTAAGAATGTAGGGTCACATGCTGTTAGTCTGCACCTTTGAAGGCCATCACAGCACGAGGAAATGAGCAGCTCGTAGCACACCTGTCCAACTTTGTGTCTATAGTGACAATCTTTGTGCACCACACCAAGTTCTCATTTGAAGCCGAGTCGATGTAGGGAAAGCTCCAAGACCAGTTGTAACAAAATATCCAGTAGCATTGACCATAAGCGGAAATCGAACTTGGGTCGCCAGGTTTACAGCCCACCACTGAAACATCACTCGACATGCACATACATATCCACACTACTAATCCACACGTGCACACACGTGTATATAAAGATATACGCACCCGCGCTGGATGCTGGTATCAACATTGCACGGTTTGCTAGCGCTATCTGGCGCGGGGGCCAGCCCCCTGGATACGCCGCCTGGACAGGTGGGTACCTGCGAAGCTCGAGGGGATGATGGCTCAGACAGAGTTGCTCTGAAGGTTAATCTGAAAATTATCACCGTACCGCCAATACGCTGCCGCTAATTAAGTGAAATCTTCCAAGGTGACGTTAAATATTCCAAAATGAGGTATTTGCGGCGTGCCTCAAGAATGTTGCAGACAGGCACGTGCTCTCGGAGTTTGGTGGGGGGGAGGGGGGTGGGCGAAGGCCATAAATCAGACGATGCATGAAAGCGTGGAATTCGAGATTCACTTTTTGGGGCCGTTTGTGAAAATGCCCGCACGGGCACGGGGTGCGGAAGATGGAGACGTGGCGTGGGCAGGTGGGGCGGGGGGTTGTGGCCCAATCTCCTCGGGACCCTTCTCGTGACAACTGTTACCGGTCGTCTTTAAATAACTTGTAGTTATTCAGTGATTTTAGTACCAAAGAGAGCCAGCGCCAGTCGAGGTTGTGGGTTGCGAGCTGGGTATCAGCCACTGGGTGATTAAACCACATCTCGGCACAAATGACTGTACATGAAAAAAAATAACTGGCACAGGGAAAGTTGGCTTTACACTTGATTTGGCGAAATGCGAAGTCTGAGGATTAAAAAAGATGAAAGCTTTATTTTACAACCATTTGACGAAGCACCTCGGGTTTTTGGATCAGCCAGACCCCCTCCCCAGGGGTGATAAAGGATCTCTGGTGAGCTCTGCGAACTCTCCTTGCTTCTGTCGGCTGCTCTAGCACCAGGGAGGTTGAGAGACGACTCTGAGACGGACACTCCACCGCATTCCACCAATCGGGCGGCAGAGTGGAGCAGCGTTGGCGCAACGGTAACCTGGGCACATCATGGAAAGGAGGTTCTGCCTGAGGCGCCTCGATTTCCGCCTTGGGCGCCTTTCTGTGTGGAGTCTGTTCTCTCCCTCTGTTCTGCAAGGGTTTCCTCTGAGTTCGCGGGTTTCCTCCCACACGTAATTGGACGAGGACTTCATTATATATAGGAAGCGGTGTCTGGCAGGTTGGCGCCAGCTAACAGCCTCGATGACTTCCCCCCCCCCCCGCGTGCAGATTCTTGTCCTCCATATCAGTGTTTCGTTCATGATCAGGGGTGGAAGTTATGTGGCGCCTTACAATTTGTATTATCATTAATTGCACAACTTTAATATGCCCTCTCTGTGGTTACAAACGTTTCACGAACCTGAATCCTATTTTAAGACTTAAGCCATTACCTAAAAACTGAGCAGAACGAATAAATTTAGAAAAAAAGAGGCCAAGTAGCCAGCAACAAACAGCACTGGTCTCTAAGCAGTGCACCTGGGAGAGGAGACACGACGGACAACAGGAGAGATTTCCACGCAGAGCGGTGTTTTGATCTACGGCGGAATGGGGCTGCGCGCGAGATAACGCGACACTCAGTCCGGCACGTTGAGTCCTCGCCGCCAGTTCCTCCTGTTGCGGCGTCGGCGGCGCTACCGTGACCGCGGGCACCGGCTGTGCAGGTATGGCCGCACACACCTACTGGAGCGTGGCTAAGCCATAAGCTGTGGGGGGGGGGGGTTCAAAGACCCAAGCAGGGGTTAGCGGAGGGTGGTGGGGTGGCGACCGTGCGGGCTGTGGAATTTGCCGTGGAGCCGACTCCTGACCGAGCGTTAGCCCCACTTTGCTGTCGGCCCACAGCCTACTTTCTGCGCATGCCGCTCGGCTTGCGCGTCATTACCCCGGAGCCCCACGTCGCGGGGATATCCGTCGGGCGATTCTGCTGTTTGATGCAGCGCATGTACGATCGTCGCCGCAACTGCCACGCCAGTGGTCAAAATGATGCAGTTGATGGTTCTGGAGAGTTCCCTTCGGCAGAGTGGAAGAGAGGCAAAGCCATTGCCGGATATTCTGTCCGATTATTGATTTACTCTCACCACCCACCGTGCAATTGGTCAATACACTTGGAAATTAAATCAGAGCGGTGTTCTGACATTTCTCGAATCAGAGAACTATTCGGCAGGATGGCTGTTGTATAAGGTGGTGGGGGGGGGGCACGTAGGGGAGGAGGGGGAGGGAGTAAGCGGGTAGTTGGGTAGCACCACATAGATCACACCCTGCTCGCACAGAGGCGATAATTAGTTTGGTGATGAGTGTTTGGCGGGGGTGGCGGGGGTGGCGGAGCGCCGGGGAGGGCGGTAGTGAGTGAGACTTCCTCTGATCAGTGAGACCGACAGGGCCATGAGGTCGTCATTCAAACCTCCACCCTGTACCCTCCTGCAAGCTCCCTTCTCTAGAGGGAAAACTCGTGTTATCGTTGTAACGGACGCCCTGATGGATCTGCACGCACACACGTCACCGGCTCTGCAGATTTCATCAAGGCGGTCGCAATTATTGGAACCGGAAGTCTCCGAGGCTGTAAAATGGGTCTCCCTTTTCTGTTTTCCAACGTTGAATGCAAACATCGCATGGGGTCTCTACCGTTCGCTCAGACGCTCCTCGTCCCCATCGCTTGCCGCGACTCCAAGCGCGCTGTCTCTGCACTTCAGCTTTGATGCTCCGGTTCCCTTCGCTTGTGTCCGCACTCGTGATTCATAGCTCAGGCCCGCAAATTTACCCGAGGAGACGAAGAGCAATTTTGCGTGCAGCGCACAAACGGCCGCACAAATAAACAAAGGCACCGGTGAAATTAAACTTATAGCGCCGCCACACGCACGCATGCATAAGTCGCTGGCCACGTTTGAGAAGGTATTATGGTAAAATCAGGGCAGTTACACAATTCTGAAAAGTGGGCCCACTGGAAGTTTGGCACTTCACCCAAAACCACTCCAAAAAATGTTTTTAAATCATCGCACGATCAACACGCAGACCCCATTCATGCCCCATCTACCTCTGCCAAGTCTCTTGCCACTGGGCCATGCGTTTTTGGAAAATTTCGAGCGAAAATGTTTGGACAAATGTGTGCGAGAGCATTTGTGATGAATTAGCAGAGGGGAGGGACCCCATGTCCTAACTTTTAAGTTCATCTCAGAAACGCAGCATCAGATTACGAAAGCCGCGTCCGCCGCATCCGACACAGTCGGGCCCTATTTTCTGCAAAAAATTTGGCCAGGTTGTTAATTTCTGGGTTCTAATATTACACCATTTGGCAGCAGAATTCAGCCATAATCTTTACTAATTGACCATCAAGAGCCATGAGTGTGGTAATTTCTAAATCCCAAACTGCACACAACAGGTTTCACAGCGATTTAAGTTTGGGAAGTCTATTTAAAAATATAGAAACAAGCACCGGAATGCACGGGCATGTGAATCCATCACAGCCCGTGCGTCGCATCTGTGGGCCTCATCCATCTGCCTCGGGATGCACAAATCGTATAAAATAAAGCAAAATATAATAGGGAGACGTAAAAACAGCACTGCATATGGATCTTCTCATGGTTTTTCGAAATGAAAATCGCTCGCCAAGGAAAATACGGCACAGGCGATCTTTGTTTGGCACTGGTGAGGGGAGCGGCTCCCGCTCGCCGCATCGCTCGGCCCGCGTGTCCTCTCGCGCACGCACACCCCCGAATGTCTTTCAGTCGTTCTCATTAGCGGCCGCTTGTCTCGGGTTGCATCCCGGCCGGAGAAACGGATCCGACAGCCCTTAGAACTCGGCAAACGCCACCAGTGCCTCCCCCCCACACCCCCATCCCACATGTCCCCCCTCCACAACCCCACACCCCTCCACATGGCCCTGTCCTCACCCCCCCCCACACCGTGAACCCCTGTCGCTCCTCATCCCTTCCCCGACTGGTCCCGATCGACCGGGGTTTTCGTGTCTAAACTAATTACCGTGTGTCGCACATGAAGGCAGGGGGCCCCCGCGGCCTGCGACGGCCTTCAGTCGTCATAATCATGACCGATCCCTGCGATTCGTGATGCTGCCACTGAAGTGGGGCGGTGGTCGTGGTGCCGAGGTCTTCGGTTTAATGCGAGGGGCCCGGGGTGGCGGTTGATGCGACGGTGCCAGTTTTGTCCGCTGTCACCACAACCACCACCACCACCGCCGCCGCCGCCGCCGCCGTCGCCGCCACCTCTCTTTACCCTGGCAATTGCTCAATCGGCAAATTGGTCGCACGTGGTGGGGTAAAGCGTGAGTAATCCTAGGTCTCCCACGACGTCTCGCCAGCGTAAAAGAGAAGGCCAAAAGCCACCCTTGCGAGTGCATTGCAGGGATGCACCTTTGCATACCAATTACGCGAGGGCATTAAAGTGCTGCGTCTACCCACAGCGGTGGTGAGCAAGCCCACGGTCTCCCACTTCAGTCACGTTCGTGACCGCGTGTGGAACGGTGCGATTTTATCTGGGTCTGCGGATGCACAGAGTCTCGCTCTCCATTTGATCTACCAAAGCAGCAGCATGCATTCGAGAATTTCCGAGACGCTCAATGCCGGTGTGAGGGTCGTACGGTCCTCCTCCACCTACTCAAGTTTTTTTACAGGTCAGCCAATCGGTGACTAATAAACACACAGGCGCACGGCCAATTGCCATGTTTGGTCTTCCTCGGACTGCACTGCAGCCTCTGTAACCTTGCTAAATTGTCAAGGCCTGTGTCATCATAAGCGACCAGAATCCAGTCTTTGGTGTTACAAGTGATCGCCACGGTCGGTTATCGGCGACAAGAATAATACAAAGGTATCCGCGGAGCAATCATCATCATCACTCGTTTCGTTTGTCTATTATTAACTTATTGAGACGTGCACTATTGACTGCCACGGTCTACTTTTTGATTATGGTTGGGGTTTCATCCTCGTACAAGTTGGCGTTGTGAGTTTGCTTAACTGTGTAACCTTGCATGTTACCGTTTATTTTTTTTAGTTACGATTACAGTTTCATTCGTGCACAGTTTGTTACTATGAGTAAGTTTATTTGCCACCTTAGCTTTATGCTTTGGTCGGTTCGGACTTTTGTAGTGTCGCAGGAATTCGGCATTGTGACTTTCAATTGAACTGCTCTAATGTTGTTGTTGTTATGCCGTTCTCTGTTCAGCTCTGTACAACGCATTGTGACCCTCGGATGAAAAGCACTCTAGAAGTGCAATTATTATTATTAAAGTTTGCACGCTCACTTGGTACTTTGCCGTTATTATAAACATTTCACTATAAAAACGAATGCCAAGATTTCATTGCCCTGCACAGCCATGGCGATGTATATTCATAGTTTTCTAAATAATAATTTTTCACGCTTCCCCAACATCCACCGTCACTTTAATAACAAAAACACACACATCGTTACGCATCTCTCATTTGCGACGTTGGCGATTGCTGCTAAAAGGCAAAAAATAAAAAAAAACCTTAATCCTGTGGAAGTTTGTAGAAAATATAAAACAGGAACAAAAGGTGGTTGTTTCGGCTGCATTGAGGGAGTGCGGTGCGTGGAGCAGGCCCGGCTCGGCCATGTCGAGCCGTCCGTCAACCGCTCACGGGCCCCATTTAAAAAATTGAACATTTTGCAACAAGCCGGCCATTGAGCGAGCTGGCCGGCGTGTCGGTAACGCTGGCTGGACACGGGAACCCAAGCCAGTTCATTTATTTGGTTTACATTCCACGCCCCCCGCCTCCTCCCAACTTCTCTCTCGCTCTCGAGCTTGTGCAGCGGTGGCTGGATTCGCCAGACAGCGGCAGATATTCTACCCAGAAAGCCAAAAATCCCATGACCTTTAACCTGCCACTCACCCACCCACTCTCTCCCCTCCACCCCATGGGTTCTCTCCAGATTTTAAAACCGCTGCCTGCGCTAGAAAACATTTTGGACAATTCCAGTAAAACAAACTTAGGGCCAGTTGCGTGTTTTTTTCACGTTTTCTATATTTTTCCTTTGGCTCTAACTGCACGGTGGCTTATTTGACGGTCCGAGCCAGGCTTACAGAGAAATGCGCTGAACCCTCTCCTGCTTATGTAAGTTGTTGTTTAAGGCAATTTCAAACAATGGCGAGGAATAACGGCTAACGCTACCGTGGCACGGACCGACCCTGTCCGGTAATCTCAAAAACGACAAACGCGGCTTCGCTGCTCAAACGAGCAGCGAGGCACTGGAGCACATTTCCCCTCTACAGCCCTGAAGCAGTGCTGGAAATTCCACATTCGTATGGCAGCGGTGAGTTTATCCACAGCACCATCACGGATTTCCCTGCAGAGAGTGGAGCTCATTCCATCGACCATGCAGGATGATTGGCTGAGTCAACACCCGTCCCCACGATGAACCACCTGGCCAGTTATGGTTGACCTATCATTTTTTGATAAAGCTTCAATTGTAATTGCAGTCATTATTATTGCTATACTTCCAAGATGACGACTTTAACACGTTTCAGCTGCTTTTCAGTCAAACTGCTGCTGCACGATCAGTCGTCTAATCATCACAAATTGACACCCACGCTCGTGACGGCACACACCAGTCAGTTACGTAATACTTAATTGCGCAATTAAAACAACTCTGGCATGGGATGATGTCAAGTTATTTTGGATCCGTGTTTCCTGTCGCGCCCGGTCAAGGTGGATCAGCGATTTATTTTAAGCAGGAAACCAATCGTTGGATTTATTATATTTCATTTGAACTGCTCTAATGTTGTTGTTGACATGCCGTTCTCTCCACAGAGCTCAGATTTTTTACAAAAAAACAAAAAAATATTATTGTTTCTTCAATTCGAAGCCTTTCGTGACCAATATTATCGATGAATCCATTTTTGGGTCAGGTCACGTACAAAATTATAAAATAGTGTCGTTTTAGCCTCCACCACCTGAAACGGCCAATCAGTAAGGGGTTGTCACGTGAGCAGAAAATGCCCCAATTCCTTTACTATCTCAGCACACCGGTGTGTTGAAAAGCGACCCCACAATACTGATTGGCTGTGTCGAGTGGTGGAGGGTTAAACGACACTTTTATAATTTTCAACGTGACCTGACCCAAAAATGGATTTCATCGATATTATTGTTGTTGATTTGCCATTCATATGTCGTTGTTGTTTCCGACATGCCATCCTCTCCACAGCTCTGTGCAGCGCTTCTGACCCCCGGGGGAAAAGCGCTCTCGAAGTGCAATTATTATTATTATTCCAAGAGATATTTCATCGGCGATCTGCTGCTCTCGCGAAGCAGGATACAGGTCGTGGCCCTGCCGCGTTATGCGGCCGCCCAGCGTCCCCCACCCCCCCCCGCGTCCCCCTCCCACTGGTCGTGTCGCCCTGGTGCCCGTGAGATGCACGTTGTGGCGCTTGAGCGTTTCAAGCGGATACAAGCCGCCCTCTTTTAGTTGTTTGCCTTTTTAATGAAGATGGATGAGGCTCTGGCAGTGGGGGTCGCGCTCCAGCACGGTCTCGAGCGTTCGCGGAGCGGCAGCTGGACATGAAAAGCGCCGTAATGAAGATTGGTGAGCGTGTGGGCTCGCCGCTCGCCACCGTCCCTTCCCCCTTCGCGTACAGCGCCCGACCCGTCGGCCTCCCCATTTAACCCCTGTCCGCTTTCATCCCCTGCAACGTCTCGCAGGGTTTCATGTCGGTGACGACGAGGGCAAAATTCCAGTTACCTGCGCTGGCGGTCGTGCCATCTCTGATCTGCGTCGGCGTCCGGGTCACCGAAGCTGCTGTGGCGGTCGCCGCGATGACCGCCGCACGAGACGCGAATTCATACGGAGCGCCGGGCCGCGCCACCTGCGTCCCAGAACGCGGCGCGCGCCGTATCCTCGGCCGCGCCATCCCGGAGAATCGGTTTCTAGCCTTCACGCTACGGTCGTGATGGATCATTTCTGGACTGGTGTGAACGCCGATGGCTCTCTCTCTCTCTCTCGATGTCACAGCGAGTCTTCAATGTCTTTGAGGTTTTCATTATCTTCAATGTCTTCGATTTTTTCAATGTCTTCAAGGCCAATGGTGCTTCGATCAGGAGGATGCCACCACTGCCGAGTTGATAGCCACCTCCATGTTGCTCAGCGGAGGCGCGCAGTGATGCACGCATGACATGGGGAAGATCGATCGCTGAGCATTTGATTTTTAAATACCCCATGATATGGAACCAACAGGGTCTGCACATGAACGTGACCAGGCGATAAATCAGAATTCTCACCCCAAGACAGCAGACAGGAAACAGAACCGTCAGTAATGACGCCGCCCGGCTTGATAGCATCCATTTGACAGCCACAGCATTAACCATTTCGTTGTCAAAGGACTTCTAAAGAGGCTTATAAAGGAATGTTTCATATTTATCACGAGGATAAATCTTAATTTTCTCTTGTGAACATGTGGTTGGAATCCGATCCCTGCTCGCTTGTGTGCCATCGCATCCGTGGTGACGGTGATTGGCAGGAGCTTGCAAGTCTCGCCTGCAGCTGCCGAGGTGGCACCCAGGTAGCCCTGGTGCCCGCGGGCAGGGAGGGGGCGCCCGAGCCCCCCACAACGCACAAATCACATCGCACGCCAAACGGCGTGGGATCACAGCAGCGATTTTAATCAGAGCAGCAAGTCACAGCTGGAAAATGCATTCCGGTTTTGAGGAAGGTTGGAGAGCGAAAAAAAGGATTGGCGTTTATCTTGATTTTCACGGCCGTGCAACGTGGTGTGCTGAGGTTTCTCACTGAAGGGTGCGACCAGTCGCCGCTGCTAATCTGAAGTGAAAAGGTTCTGAAAATGAGGCCAAGATTGGATTTCTAGTTCTCGCAAAGCAAAGTGGGTCGGAGGCAAAACCGGCTGGCGAGGTCGCTTCTACACTCATCCCAGCAACGAGCAGGGTCACGTGGCATCAGGTTACATCACCACCATCAGCACGATGGCATCTACAGGCGTACAGGACGGAAAACGATCCAAACAATAAATACAAATCCTTCGTTTCCGTGCAGCGCCGATGTTACCGCCGAGCCATCCTGTCATCAAAACCCCTGGGCCATCGTGCCGACACAAAGTCCATCATCAGGAGCAAACCCGGGGAGTGAAACGACGACCGGGATGAACCAAACATCCCTCGCTCGGTCTGCGAAACACTCCGCGCGGCGGCGAGGGGACCCGGGGCCGCTGCGCCCGCGCTGTGCGGTGCCCGCACCGCTCCACTGCTCGCTCCGCAGTGCGCAGCAAAACCAAACATTTTCGCCAATGCCAAAAGCAATAACGACCGAATGAACGTTCACATCATTTCACAGTTTTTTGTTTCCCTACTCCCCTGCCCCCCCCCCCTCCCAGGCTGCACCTGAGCGGAGCAGCTGCCGGGGAGCTGTCAAGGTAGAGTTTCATAATCGGGAATTAATGCTGCGAGGACCACCGCAGAGGCAGGAGCAGCAGGGGACATCTCCATGCAGGTCCAAGCGGCGAGCGGAGCACGGGTACAGAGACGTCGCTACTGCTGCTGCTACCGATGCCGTTGCCGCTACTGCCAGCTGCTGTTGCCGCTACTGCCACTACTGCTGCCGCTACTGCCAGCTGCTGTTGCCGCTACTGCCACTGCCGCTACTGCTGCTGTTGCCGCTACTGCCGCCATTGCCGCTACGTCGCAACTGCCGTAGCTGACACTGCCGCCATTGCCACCACTGCTGTTGCCGCAACTGCTGCTGTTACCACTACTGTTGTTGCCGCTACTGCTGCCACCACTGCTGCTGCACGAGGCGGTTCAATTCCTGGCTGGGCCACCTTTCTGTGCGGAGTTTGCATGTTAGCTCTCTCTCCCCTTGTTATGCGCAGGTTTCCTTCGGGTACTCCGGTTTCATTCCACATCTAAACAAAAGCTCATTAATCAATTGGCCGACAGCATCGTGATACAATGCAGCGCTGGCAAATGTTGGTGCTGGCTAAATGCATGGCTACTTTTCCCCTCGCCTCTCTGTTGTTTCCTCACTACACCTCCATGATGATGTAATTCGCCCTGGATAAGCGTATCTGCTCAAAAATAATTAATAATAACCGCTAGTGCTGTTATGGCAACTGCTGCTAAATATAGATACACTTTATTACCATCCCATCTATATACAATTACATTACATAGAGGAACGAAATTACATTTCTCAGTCCCCAGTGCAAAAATAAAAGAAGGCTGAATCCCCGTGCCCACATGAGTTTTCATCGAGTACTCTGGTTTACTCCCACCATCCAAAGAAACGCTGCTGCCTAGCTTAATTGGCCTCCAAAGTAAATAGCCCCAAAGCTTGTCCTAACGATGTACTGGTGTCACATCCTGGGTATCCAGCCGCCCAGCGCCCTCTTGTCAGCTGGGATAAGATCTGACCCCCTACGACCCTGTACAGGATTAAGCGGGGTATGGATAACGAATGAACGCACTGCTGCTGTTCCCACTGCAGCCGCTGTTGAAGATAGAAGCGTGAGCGCTGCGGCTCAGTCTGCGCTCGCCCGTCGGATCACGTGGCGCGGGTACGCGGGTGGCGAGCGCCCCCCCCCCCCTATTAATTTTCTTTGTGTGGATTTTTTCCAAAACGCGTTAAGAACCATGCATCGTTGAAACATCGCTCCCCAGCGTGCGTTTAACACGAACACAATTCAGCGTTGTTATGACGGACTGCAGCTGACGTCTTTTTTCCCCGTTTTCCTCCCCTCGAAACGGAGGGTGCACACCTCGCAGTGTAGAGCGCATGATGATTAGCGTGACAGCGGCTCCGCTAATCACGCCCCTGCCCCCACCCCACCACCGCTCCCCGCCCTTTTGTTGATACGAGGTGTTAATTGGTTTGCGCGTGATGATGGACAGGGTGACGTTAGCGTGGAGGGGGTGCGTGCACTCGGCCTGGCACAGAACAGCTGCTGGGGGGGGGAGCAGGGGAAGAGGCGGCGCTGTGGATCCTTGGGGAAGCTTCCAACCAAAGCCAGCTCCCTCCTTCCCTGCTGCTAATTGGGATCGCGGAATAAACTGTGAGAATATTCATCGACGAATAGTGAATCTGCGAGCGGATGAACCTCAGGGAGTGTGACAGCGACAGCAGCAGACACCGGGGATGAGGGCTTGACGGGATGGGCTCCGCTGTTACGGCTGTGGAAAGAGATCACGGAGAGACGCTCGCCACTAAGTGCCAGACGAGGAGCCAGACGAGGAGACAAACCGAGTGACCCTGGCTTCACGGACACGCAGACTGAGACTCGCCCAGCTCGCCGATGGGGGGAGGAAATGCATTGGAACAACACCGACCTGTTGGTAACGAGCGGAGTTTGACTTGACGTTCCACTGCTCTGGTTCGGCCAGGCAAGAGAAGAAACCCTTAAATTCCAAAAAAACAAAAACTGGATGACAGCTCCACCAAAATCAGTCGGCGACGAGCGATTGAGGCGGCTCTTCACTCAAAACTCTGTTGCGTCAGGAGTTAATATCAAAGTTCAGCCACCTCCGGACTGAATTAACGCTTCCCAGTCCCAGTTGTGGGGGGCCAGAGGAGCAAGCCCCCCCTGCTCCCCCAACGCTAGCCTCTATGGCTGGGAAGGTGATGTGCGGCACGGGGAAATGAAACGCGATGCCGATCCCACCAGCGCTGGCGGTCACTCAGCCAGCGAGACTCACTCCCAGGGAAATGGGCCGGCACCAAGCGCTCACAACTGCAGTAGCGCCCCCGCTGCTCTCCTCGGTGGCTAGGCTTCATTTTACCATCGTAAGTCAGCATACCAGGGTCAATCCACTGCTCGATGAAGATAAAGGAGACGTTCATTATTACAGCAGAAAGTACCCAGTAAGCTTGCGGAGCTCCAAATGAGGGATTCCCACGATACGAATGGATGAAGGCATCCCCCGATTCTGATGGCACCTGCTCGCGATGCATCAATCCTCCCCCAGCCCTGGCACGTGAACCGATGCTCACTGCATCCCCTCCGTTTGCCGTACCACCCCACGAGGAGCTTCCGCATTGCGCGGCTTCCGCGATCGCTTCTAACGGTCCACCACCGTCTCTTGCCGCGTGCGCGACGCGTCCTGCCCACGTCAGCATAAACAACGTCTCGGACGATGTCGCCAATCTGTGAAGATCTCTCCACCACCCCCCCCGCCCATCCCCGCGAGTTCCTTCGGCTCACTCTCTACGCGGATTGTGACGAGCGGGCCCGGAGAGGGGGTGGTGGGCCCTGAAGGGCGAGAGCCGGATTGCGAGCATGCGCCCGCGTGAACGTGACTCGGAGATCAGCTCGGCTGAGAAGCTGGGGGTACCTGCATTGCACGCACCAGCGCGAGGTTTACAGGGAAACGGGACGAGGCGCGCGCTCGCGAACGGAGTACGGCGCTCGCCCGAATGCGCCGCACGAGGTCGCGTGCATTGTCGGCACGGTTCGCTCCATAGCTGGATGACACCTAGTGCCTCCACACCTGCCAAATTCTCACTCGATCGTATGATGCAGTTATTCGTCCAGCGCCCGCATGTTAACCGATATCATCGCGCTCTCTCTCTCGCTCCTCCATGGAATGCCTGCCTCGGAGAAATGACATGCACGACGGTTATAAATGTTCCGATCTACTCCTAAATGGAGGCCAAAGCATTCCATGTTGCTTGGGGATATTACTTGATCATACTTTACCACGCTTGTGAGAGTTTGGAGACGCGTGGGAGCTGGATGTTTATCGACCGCTCAGCAGGTACTTATTAAGGAGTCGATTCATCGTATGAACGTTTCAGGTATCACCCTCCATTCCTGTTAGCCATGGCCAGGACTCAAACTCGGATTGGCAGGTTTAATGGTGCAGAGCGCCAACCACTGTGCTTCCAGTTCCTCCCGCCTTAACTCCCCAGCTGTTAAAAACCGCAGCTTATTTGCTCAGAAACATAAAACGTTCGCCAAAAAACAGAAACGCACTTCGCGCGCATAAAACACGAGCGATTTCTGTGAAAATAAATAACGGCCTATAGGATACGGCCCAGGCTTGGGTTCCGCACAATAACACAAACTTTCACGCAGCATGCCGCGCGGTGACCTCTGCTCGGTGCCAGCTTCACCGGTCGCTCCGCGTCCGCACCAGCTCCTGCCAAGACGTTAGGTCAGGGCGGTATGCGACAGTGGGGGTGCTTGCGGGCAACACGAGTGACCAAGGGAAAGACCTGACTTTTACGATCCAATTTTAAATGTTGCAGACGCAACGATACGTCACGCACGGCGAGAGGGGAAAGCGATCCATGTGGCGGACTCTATGATCGCCCGTCCTCCGACACCGCTGGGAGCATCAGATGCTGGGGGTAGCAGTGGGGAGAGGGGGGTGATGGACCTGGTTGGCACGATCTTCATAAGCCATGCCCACTCTTATGTGGCCACGCCCACACAAACTACTGTCCCCACTCTATCGCTCAGGTAACCCTACCCTCAGTGTAAAACACATGTTACGTGTAAGGACAGACTATTTTAAACCACAGCCAAAAATCCAGATATCAGTAAAAGCTTGACGGGGACATTTGGACAAACTTTGTCAATCCACCTGGACACCCCAGGCCAAACGAGAGCGACTTGTGGGTCTGCTTGGGTGAGAACCTCACATGGAAGGGTTTGCGTAGATGTGCAATGGTGCAGGGAGTAGCGCTACTGTCTCATAGCAACAAGGCTCTGGGTCCAGTTCCTGGCTCAAGTGCCTTTGCGGGTTCTCCCCGTGTCCACGTGGGTTTGCGTTAGGTACTCCGGTTTTGTCCCACTGTCCAAAGACACACTGCTGCCTAAGTTAATCGGCCTGCTGAGTCAAATGTACAACAAAAGTGTGCCCTGTGATGTATTGGAGTCACATCTTTAGTCCAGCCGCTGCCTTGCACCCTTTGCCTGCTGGGATAGGTTCCACCCTCCCCGCGACTTTGTACAGGATCATGCATGTAATGACGATGATGATGGAGTGATGTGAAGATGGACTGGGCATTCAGAGTTTATAGATACCCTGACCTTGGGATCTGCCACGTGCCTTCAACACCAGCCGAGCCGTCGCGAAAAGCGGCATCACCACACATTGTTGTGACCAGGGCTTTGATTGGGTGGGAATGCACGTGACCACCATTGCCAGAGTAAAAATCCCAGAGGGAACGTATTAGGCTTTCGCGTCCTTAAATTGGGATGGTTATTTTACAGAAGTCACAGACAAGCAGGAATTGCATAAAGAAATAAACTCAACATTTTCTGGTGGGAGGGGGGGGGAGCCCTAGACCGCCTGCTCTAAAGGGGACGCAAATTCGGGTGTTTTCCCACAGTTATTTTGTCCCAATTACACCACCCGCCCTACCACCCAGAAGTCTCTGGCTCAAGTCAACCTCCCGGCACGGCAGCGATTACAAGTGGTGCTGGATTCTAAAATCTTCCATCCGCCCAGCGGTGTGGAATGGCTATGGCACATTACTCGTGGTGGAGTAAACTGTGGGTGCTCCCAGCACTTTAGAGACATCGGAGATGTGGAAGCCTAGAGCAGTTGTTTTCAAAGCACGGGTCGCCACCCACTAATGGGTCACCTTGCTGGTTAAAATTTAAATGTATCTTGATTTCCTGCAATGTAAGCTGTAGTCAATATATTTGTTGGGTTACGGTCGTGAACATTTATTTTCAACTGGGTTACAAGAAAAAAAATGTATAACCACTGGCCTAGACCAACAGATACTGGAGGCGCTCCTAAAGAGCTCTCTATTGTGGCAGCCCTTTCCCAAGCAGTGCCATGAGCAGGTTACTGCAGGACTGCGCCTTTGTGTTTTTCATTCGGTGCAAGCTGTGTAGAGCAGCAGCAGCAATGTTTGTCTGTAGCGACCCCGTGTCACCTGGAGGCAGGGCCACTCCGCATGTATCCGTGATGTTACCCAGAGGTCTAGCAAACAGGAAGTCAATGCAGCCAGCTTCCTGTGTAATTACTGCAGAGAAGCAAAATCCTCGGAATACGAGACCATGATTTTCAGAGTTACGGTTTTACATCATTCTGCAAGTGAACATTCCTTTCTTGATATACAATTACAACCGGGCCTAACAAAAAAAAACCTTATAGCAATGTGTCTCTGTTGATGTCTTTCCCCCACCAACGGTAACTTGACTGTGCTCTTGGTATCATGCATTGGGACAATTAATCCATTGACATCACCGAACAATGCATCCCCCACCTATGCTTGGAAACAGTCCGGAGAAGCAGATCGAAAAGAAGTTCTTTGACTTCCCTTCAAGTGTCCCGTGAACAACCCTAAGGGAAACCGTAACATCTTTCCACCCACAATGCATCAGAGTTGTGCTGTAGCATGATGGTCAGATCTAGTGGTGGAATTGGAAACAATTCGCTCTGGGAATGTTCTCGGGTTTGCAATTCCCTTCAGAGCAGGGGCTTAGGGGTGCTCCCGCAGGACAATGGGCTTAAGACCATAAAAAAGCTAATTGGTTCCCTCTGGGATTTACCTCTGGGATTTTGACTCTGGAAACGGCGTTCCCATGCCTTCCCACCCAATTCTACGACTGATTGTACCAACATATCTAAATTCGCAGCCAATTATTATATTTGTCCAACCCAGGGCAGCCAACCACATTTGAATTCAGAGCTCTTAGTTATGGCCATATCGGCACTCTGATGACCTCCACACCACAGGGCCATCTCCCACACAAACATAGCATCAAAATGTTCGTTCGAAGAGGGCCTCTATTAACCATGGCTTCTCATCTCGTGGCCGAGTGCTGGCGAAGCTCTGCCACCTCTGCTGCAGATGGGGGTCTCTGGTAGGGTTTCCACCTGAGAGGTGCAAAAACCAGGACAATGTGGCAGTAAAGAGAATAAGAGGGAGAGAGGACCACGTGTAGCTGGCAAGAAAACAAGCCTTTTATTATTGACTTGTTCCATGAAAACGTAAAGATTTTCTTTGCAGGAGAGCCATCTTCTCAAAAACGAGGACATTCCTGGGGAAAAAAAACGGAACAAGTGGCAACCCTAATCTCTAAGCCACAGAAGCATCCGACGCAACTTGGCAGACACCACCTCACATCTGTCACGCGGACGCACGCTGGACCAATGCTCTCCACAGCTGCTCTTTCGGGATAACCTTGTCGAGTGTTCCTGCCTCTCTCCTTAGTGAAGTCTGCCCAGCCTGCAGATGCATCCGACGTGGGAGGCGAATGCGGTGAAGGAGAGGAGAAAGGTGGTGTGATGACGAGAAATTCTCGTCATCACAACACCCTTCTCCGGTTTGCTGCGTGGGTACAGAGCAACAACAATAAAAAAAAACCTTACAACTGGCACGGTGTCTCGCGCGGTCATCCCGAGAGTCGTCCCGGACGGCAGCATTTCGCAGCAAAGGGTAACATTTGCTCTGCGGTTGATCTCCGACTCCCAGTGATTCGGAGGAGGAGGTGGTGGGTCGGTGGGGGGGGGCACGGTGTGGCGCAGGGAGGCAGACGGGTTCTGGTACCGCGAGCCGGCGCTGGCAGCAACGGTATTGGAAACACGTGCGCGCTCGGCGCATGAAAGATGACTAACAAGGACATTTAGCAGGAAAGCCGTGACCGGGCAGAGCACCGGCAGACCGTGCGATTCCCCGCGTCCTCACACGCGACGCCGCCACCCCCTCGGCTCCTTACCGGAGGCCCCGCTGGAAGATGCTAACGTTTAAGAATAACAGCCATAAATTCTGACATCTTGAGTAAACACACTTCCACTTAGGTAATGAATCACACGCGCATCAAGACCGCGGTGTGGGGAGGGAGTGGGGGCTGTGGGGTAGGGGTGTCGGCTGCTGCGAGGAGCCAATAGGGAAGCAGGACTTGAGATCAAGCCCCCCCCGGCCCCCCCAAAAAAATTTACAAAAAAATCCACCAGGCGCAATGTTAATTAGTTGAGGGGAAATGTAACTTTGCCAGCACCGAGGTGAGCGACGCCAGCCTTGGAGAGGAGCCTCCTGGGATTAGAAACCAATGTAGGGAGCGCCCTGGATACCCCCGGAGCGGAGGGGGTGGGACACAGAGAGCCCAAAAGACACCCCCGGAGCGGAGGGGGTGGGACCCAGAGAGCCCAAAAGACACCCCCGGAGAGATGGCCCACTCGCACCCCCAGAGCGAGGGCCCACTCGCACCCCCAGAGCGAGGGCCCACTCGCACCCGTACAGAGCCCCAGACACCCACAGAGAGAAAGCCCGCTCATACTGGCAGAGCCCCAAACACAGCTAATCCCCGGCAAACACGAGGGATGGGTGGCGCTGGGGGCAGGGCGGTAAATGTACAGCCTTGCAATCGCTCGCTAATGGTACTGCTAGTGGAACGGTATATTTCTGTACTGGCCAGCTGTCTTGGATGATTATGATGATGATGATGATGACGAAATGCATTTATTAGTTGGTTACATGGCCCAGCATCCCAGAGGGTCTTGCATCTCAATCTTCAAGGCGAAACTAGGAATCAAGTGGGATTACTAAGATTATACCCCACTACATGCCACCTCCAGATTGCACATAAAGTCACAGTCTCAATCTCGGCTACCATTGCCCTGTCGATGACATCCAAATCTATATCGGCAAAGCCATCCATCAATGCGTCTGGTTTTTGCATGTCGTCCTTACTGCAAACTGTGAAGGCCTAGGTCAATTCATATTTCTTGAAACGAAATGTCAACAAGACCTACGTTTTGCTTGATAGAACCCCACGCCAATTGTCCAAGGCAGAAGCCGTCCCGTTTGATACTTGACGATCAGAACATCGAAATTGCTAAGGCAGTCCAGAATCTGGGATTGATTCATGACTCCTCACTCACCTACGAGACACACATCAATAAGATAATGAAGGTAGCGTATTTTAATTTCAGAATTTTTTTCCAGACTGCACAACATCCTACCACCCCCCGACGCTGAGAAGTTAATACTCCCTGGCATCGCTGCCTACCTTATCAATAGTTTACAACGAGTGCAAAACGCCGCTGCTGGAGTTGTCGCCCGCACTCATATCTGTGATTACAAATCCCCAGAGCTGGCGTCTCCACTGGCTGGCAGTTAAAACACATGATTGAATTAAATACCCTCCTCACCTACAAGGCTCTCACTGGCGCTGCTCCGACATACATCCATGACCTACTTCAGGCACCCTCCTCAATACGTCGATCTTCCAATACGGGCTTGCTGCATGTTCATAGATCGCGCCTCCATTCGATGGGTGACAGCCTTCTCGCGCGCTGCTCCCAGACTCTGGAAAGCCCTTCCACTGGAGATTCGATCAGTTGAGTCCCTGGCCATCTTCAAATCTCGTCTCAAGACTCACTTGTTCCGTAAGGCTCTGAAGTCCCCTGGCTGGGACTGTTAATGCTGCTCACTGCTGTGTGCTTGGATGTTGGTTCGCTGTTGACCTTTGACTGTTCAGGACCCTTCTTCCTTCCCTCTATTTTATTTAATAGTTATTTAACTTCAATTTAATGTCCTTCATGGACTTCGTCATTATTTTACTTATTTTATCTTTCATGATGTTTTTGTTCACACGCTGTTCTCTCCATAGCTATGTGCAGCACTTTGGGACACTCGTGTGAAAGGCGCTAACTTATTATTATGCATGTTTTCTGCTGGCCGGCCAAACGGAGAAGGGTGACCGTAGTCGCGAGCGAGGGGAATTAGAACAAACCAGTCCCTTGTCGTTTGCACTGCATCATAGTGAGATCGAATTTAAAAAATTATCATTATTAATTATTATTTAACAGACGCCCTTATCCAGGGTGAATTACATTGTTATAGAGGTGTAGTGAGGAAACCACAGAGCGGCGAGGGAAAGGAAGCCATGCATTCGGCCGGCGTCAACATTTGCCAGACACCGCGTTATTTTATGTTATCGGCCAATTAATTAACGAGTATTTTATTTTTCTAGCTGTGGGAGGAAACCGGAGAACCCGGAGGAAACCTACGCGGAGCAGGGGGAAAATAGGTTCGTAATCGAACCACTTCGGGGCAGGACTGTCTTTCTGTGAGGCGGCTGCCCCCGCACCGCCGGGGCGGCTGCCCCCGCACCGCCGGGGCGGCTGCCCCCGCACCGCCGGGGCGGCTGCCCCCGCACCGCCGGGGCGGCTGCCCCCGCACCGCCGGGGCAGCTTTCCGAGCACGATTGGGATTTTAGGTTTTCATTAAAATGAGGCGAGCCTGAAATGGCGCCTCCTAGGAGCTCCGCCAGATTTGACCCAAGGCCTGGACTCCAACTGGGCCCCTCCGTGCTTCGTTGGTTTGCCACTCAGCCGAGCAAATCTAGGTTCAAGCCCAACACAGGAATCATTCTTGCTTCTTGGCAAAGCTTTCGCCAGAGCCCTGCCAGAATGTCTGTTGGTTGCTTTGTCTATTTAACGTGATATTAAAAAAAAATTCCCAATATAAATTTTAAAAAATTTCATTCATCATTCACGGTTGTAAATTTGAAGGCACTTTATTTGATTATTATTTGAAACGGGGCACGGCTGCACAGTCAGTAAGTCGTGCGCGTTTTGTTATACCTTAACTCCAGAAAATTAAAAAAAGAGCGCAGTAATAGGCTCATTAGGAAAGAGCCTGCCAGCGGAAGAGTCCCTGGGCGCGCGCACACACACACACACCGTGTAAAACGTAAACAGATCTGAACGCAGGAAAAGCACCCCGTTGTAACTCTTTAAAAACGACACGGGCCCCTCCGAGTGCCAGAGTTAGTTAACCAAACATTTTATTTTTGTTTCTCCAGCAGCCAAAATAAGGCACCAGGGTGCAGAAGGATGTTCCCCCCGAGGTTTAGAAATACGGTGCGGGGCATAGCGAACGGAAAACCACCGCGACCCGGCCTGGTGACCCAGAAAAGTTGCGTTCACCCCGTGACCCAGACTCACGAGCTCGAGACCCAAAATCACAACCCCACAACAACGCTAGCCCGGCACAACGCCGAGTCCTGGACTCACGCAGACGTTGCGAACCTTCAGTACGAACTTCTGGCCTTTTAGTCTCCGACTCAACTTGCCAACGCTGTGCGCTGAACCAATAACCCGAGCCCTCTGACCTATGACCTCGAGAGTACCATCGGAGTGGCAGTCAAATGTCGGAAGAGGCCCGAGAGGGGGTGGGGAAACCATCACAACAGCTCGTCCCATCGGCACGAGGAATGGGTGACGGCTCGAGGAGGCCTTCATGCAGCAGTGGATAGATCATGGCCGATGTAAAGGGAGGACCACAAAGAAAGTCACGGATACACCGGAGGGAGGGATTAAGAAGATGATGCTTCCAGATACATAATGGCCAACGCAGGCACACAATGGCTAACGAAGCAGATACTCGGCCGGCAGGGGGTGGGGGGTGGCTGCTGGTGAAACGCAGTTTCCTTACAAATCCTTCTCACGGATTCTCGACGGGAGCAGAGCTGCTGCTGCCGCTGCGCTGACCACTGCACCACCACTCCCTCCCAACACACGTTCGTTGGCTGTGTAGCCATAACTATGCCTGGCTGCCTTTGTTTCCCGAGCGCTGGTGTATTATTATTTACCGCACCAGGTTCTCATTAAAAGCAGAACTGACGGGTTCAGATTTTCCGGAAGCCCGGAACCAGTTTGGATATTTGTCACGAAGTTGCCTCTTTGCGGGAATCGAACTCGACTACTCCGACAAAGTCCCCCCCATCTAGCCTTAACAGACTAAGGTTAAGTGTTGTTAGCGAGCACCCATTAAGGGTGATACGGCACACGAAGGGGTGGGTGACCAACACTACGTCCGGCCGCCTTTGTATCCCTGGCGGTAATGTTTACATACTGTACCAGGTACTCATTTGAGGCTGAGTCGACTTAGGTCATGCCCAGTAGAGATTCACAAAATCCTCACTTGTTTTGGCTCTCAGTGGAATTCGATCTCGGGTCACCAGATTCGTAGCCCGGCGCGCTAACCGCTGAGCCACCGCTCCGCTACTCCCAACACACACACGTGTGCACACGCACACACCCAGTAAAGACAAACGCTCAGATCCCCCGTAGAGCCTTAACAGACTGTAAGATCACGTTGCTGTTAGCGAGCAGCGCCTAGGAAGGCTGGCAGGGCACACGAGCGAGTGGGGGTGGATAGGAGCACGCACACACACACACACACTTTCCCAAGCGCCAACGAAAATAGCGCCTGGTCTAAATTCTGTGCCGTGACCACAATTCGAGAAATGCGTTTGTAGAATCGGCGGAAAAAATCCGTTTGATTTCGGGGCCCGCGTTCCGCGAGATGACACCACGGACCGGACCAACCTCTGGAACTCGCCTCCTCCTCCGACCGGTGTCAGGAACTCACAGGCGGCAGTCCTCCCACTTAGGGTTCCACGTCGCCCGTTTCGCAGACACGGAAAACCGGTCGAACTGGTTACCGGTTTCCACCCCCC
>JAZEWT010000018.1:11787456-11828898 GCA_036362905.1 Mordacia mordax
CAAAAAAAACCCCATTGAAATATTTGGATCAATAAGCACGTACTTGCCTCAGCAGCCGCTGACGACTGTGAAGCTCGGGACAGTTCGATCTCTCGGCGTGGCATTTCAAACAAAGCGGTATCTTTGTCTACCCAGCCGCAGAACCAGTCACCACAGCTTGCCCCTGATTGGCAGCTCGCTTGCGGTGGGGTAAAGTGTGGGTGCTCGCATCTCGCCCATGGAACCGTAGACCAAATACCGTTCTAGACCTCCCACTAGCGGATGCCACTTCCGCCAGCAGCGGTGTGCGTGAGCCATTGCAGGGCGTCGCATTTAGGCTGTGCACGTTAGTCGTGAGACACGCGGACAGAACGCGCCACGGGACGACTTGAGCGGTTGTTTGCGCGTCGACCGCCACTTGGATTTGGGAACCGGTAACCCATCAGGTCTTCGGTTGGAACGCTGTATCGCAGGAATCCCGCATCCAGAGCTTGTTAGTGTTAGAGATAGAATCCACCGTGTTAGAAATGGGAATCGCAGTGCTAGAGGCAGGAGCCAGCGTTAGAGGCAGGAGCCAGCGTCAGAGGCATGAGCCAGCACTAGAGGCATGAGCCAGCACTAGAGGCATGAGCCAGCACTAGAGGCAGGAGCCAGCGTTGTATCGCAGGAATCCCGCTCGCAAGCTCACTGGCCATGTTCTGCTGTATAGATGAACACCTACGTAACCGGTTACCAGATGGACGGTGGTGGGATTCCAGAGAGAGGGGAGGAGGTGAAGTTGGCGCTGATCTCACTGTCGCAGTGCGGTCTGTACCCCGGGATGTGTCGTGCGGCTATTGTCCCGCACGGCTATGCGGCCACAACGCGAGCCGCTGCCCCTTCGTGAGGCTGCCCCTTCGTTAGGCTGCCCATTCGTGAGGCTGCTCAATTGCAATCCGGAGCCGCGGCAGCCTTCAAGCGCAGCAGGCTTTGAGCCTGTCCATTTATTGCCTCTGTACCAACGGGGACGCCGGTAACAGCTCTCGACTGTGTTGTTCGTGCGCGGGATGGGGGATGGGAGGCGGGGGAGAGGCTGGCGACGGTATGGCGGCTAAAGGAGCGGAAAATGTGTCCCGGAGGACCGGCGGCGGAGAAGGCGCAGCTCGAGTGCGGAGGGCATGAGATGGAACTATGGTGGCCAGTACGCGCGGAGGCCTTCATCCAGCAGCGGATAAGACCGTGCCTCATTATGATGCTGATAGGGCAATGGGTGGGCGGCAGAGCACGAAAAGTAAAACAACAATCCACTGTTGTACCGTACTTCTACATCCATCCGGGTCTGTGGGTTCCCCCGTCTTCATCGCGCGGTGAGGTATGGTCAAGCATCGTGGAGTGCGATGCAAGAGCCATGCCTTGCCTGCAGCATTCGCACCGTATCTGCGGATTTCTTACTCAGAAATGCCTTCAGTTCCCTCGAGTCGAAAGATCCCAGCTCACAAACGCGTGCTCATATCCCAGTCACCCGAAAGCGTATGCGACTTAAATCCAAAGTGCAGCGAAGCAACGTTTTACTGTTCCTGGGGATTATTTCGCCATACTTCTCCACGCTGGTCCGCGTGGGTCTGCCAACGCGTGGGAGCAACACGGCGCGAGAACGTGGAGGCACAGCGATGCACGGGGCTGGGCCGGACGGTGCAATTGGTGTGCGGGGTCACAGGGACCCCTGTGACTGAGAATCAGGAATCCCTCGGACCCGCACGCGTTAAGGGGGTAAAGACAGCAGAGGGGTGGCACTACTCTTTGCATTCAGATACCAACAAAAAATCGAAACCATAATAAACACGTCTATTAATCTCCCGTTGCTATCTCCTTTTCAGCTCTCCTGTGCTCATCTCGTGATGCGGCTTGTCTGCAGCCCTCATTCCACTACATCTCCACATCATGTGTGTCTCTCGTCGCGCTCGAGTATCTCGCCGCTATCTCCTCCGCCATCTCGCTCGCAGTTTACACACCGAGCGGGGGCTTCGCTCGCCGCGTCTCCAAAACACGCATCCTGCTTGGGCCCCCCCGCCCCGTCTTCCCAACCCCCCCCACCCCCCCGTCGTTTGTTTTACGAGAACGCGTGAGTTGGGGGGGGGTGACGAACAATAATAGCTGCAGTGTTCGTACAGGTAGGGCCGCGTTCGTGGAGTTCAGTGTCACCGCTCGGCGAACAGTGCCGCCCCTGTGCGCGGGGGCAGCGAACCCGCGCTGCACAACGCGGCGATCGCGTCTCGCGAACGCTCGGCGGCGGCGGCGGCCGGCGAGGACGCGTTCGCGAGCCTCGGCAACGCATCGGCGACGGGGCGAATGCCGCGTCCGGGAGCCAGGCGCGACGTCGCGTCGCCGACCGCGCACGCTAACAGGAGCCGGCGGCGGGGGTTTATTTTAGTTGCGCGCGAACTTTCTGCACCAGATCTCGGGGCAACTGCACGCGTGCGATCAACATTTTCGTCGACTGCAGCGCTGGGGGGGGGGTGACGGACTCACCGCCCCCGCCTCCCCCAGGCTTTGCCGATCGCGGAGCTTATTTGACCAAACTTCATCGCGCTGGTCAGGCTATCAAGGACATTACGGAGAGGTGCAAGCGATTGAAACAAAAGAGACATCGTTCAGTCACGCAGCGCCCGGGCACAGCGGGACCGCCTTGCGGCAGCGTTCTCTCCGAACTCACCTTGCGCTCCAGCAGCTGGCCCCGCCACCACCAGCAGCAGCGCCTGCATCGCCGCCACCACCACCACCGTCATCCGCAGCTTCATCATCATCCGCGGACTCAGGGTTTCGGGATGATGGGTCGCTACCCGTGCGCGGCGTGCCTCCCGTGCGCGTTCTGCATGGAGCTGGAGGGGAGTGGAGGGGCCGCCGAGGTGCCTCCCCGTGTAGAAAAAAAGGTCTCTGCGTGCGTGTTTGCCACGATACGCGCTCTCTTCTCTCTCTTTCTCGTGTCGCTTCGGTATCTCCGCAGGAAGACCACGGAGAAAAATAGGCAGAAAAAGAAACGACCCCCTCCTCCAACCACCGCGAATCGGCGTGCGGCGAGGTGATGGGAGGCGAAGTGGCGCAAGCCCTGCTCCGGAGTGAATGAGCGGCGTTGTCTCGGGGCTCGGTGGAGAGCGGGGGAGGAGGCGAGGGGAGGGAGGAGTGGGGCCCCGTGGAGCGGGCTTGGGGGGTGGATCGTGAGCGCCCCCCAAGGTGAGAGCAGAAGCTTCTGCTCAGCCACCACGAATGTGGGGCGGGGAGTAGGGATGGGGGAGGGGACTGCAGGAGTGGCGCGGGGCGATGAGCAAACGAATTTAATTACCGTATGCACCCGATTATAGGACGCATATTGTTCCCAGTATTCGAAAGTATTGTGGTGAAGGATACGTCGTAAATGCAATGTGTGTGTGCGTGTACCGCGCCTGCGTGCCGACGCGTGTGTAGAGACTGTGCGACTTAACTGACGCCGAAGGTGCGTCTTACTTTCCGGCGGGGTCCCATGGCGTGATCCGGGGAATACGGTAATGATCGGCTCGTACGCACGTGCGTGCTAAGAGATTATTTAGCTCGGGAACAGAGATCACGGGACTGTGGGGAGGGGGAGGAGGGGGGTGACCCTCCCCTCCTCACCGCTCCCCCTCGAACCCCCGTCACCTCCCCCAGGGCATGTTCACTAAGCCGTGGGCGATGTGCGAGAAAGGTTGGTTGCTGGGGTCGTCTTTGTGTCAAATCACCGAAACGCAATCACTTTCTCTTGTTAATTATCCACTTCAGCAGCAATTACAACAACGCACACGTGTGCGCGCAGGTCAGACCGACACGCTGGACAACTGTTAAAAAGAGCTACACAGCTGAACGATTTCTTGTATCCTCAATAAAAACGGACAAGTCGTGTTGAACGAGGCACGACAATTGATAAGGAGTGCGCTGGTCAAGAACAGCTGTTAATGGAGCATTAGTTTACTTAACTCGACCGACTGCGAGTTAGTTCACTAATTAATGCATTATCAATTATTGGTCGTTTTCGTGCTGCGAAGTTCTTCGCGTTGCTGTTTACTTTGTGATCGTGGTCAGCGTTTTATTATTGCACGAATTGGTGCTGCGAGTTTGCTTAATGCGCTTGTGATTGTAAACGTTGTTGCGTTGGTTAGTCCGAACGTTTGTTGTGTCGCGGGTGGGGGGGGGGTCCCGCAACTAGAGCTTGCAAGCTCACCGGGTACTTTTCCTGCTGTAATAACATCTATGTATCTGTGGAGGCACAGATATGTTCTAGAATTGATCTTAACAGCCGCTCTTTCCAGATAGCCATGTCGAGCGTTCCTCGAAGGAGAGAGGAAGAACGAGCGACACTGCTTTGTCGAAAGAACGGCTGCGCAAAGCAATTATCAGTAATTACAATCAGTATTATGATTACAGGCATGTTATCCCTGCTGGATCGAGGCCTCTCCACATAGTCAGGGCGCTATTTGATCATACTTCACTGGTTCAGATATCAGGGCGGCTCGGTGGCGTAGCGTAGCGGTCGCTGTGTCACAGGAAGAAGCTCCTGGATTCGATTCCCGGTTCGGGTGCCTTTCTGCGCAAAATTTTGCACATTATCTCCTCGTGTAGGCGTTAGTTTTCGCCGGGTACTCCAGTGTCCTCCCACGGCCGAGGGTTAATGGACCTGACAAATTGCGTCCCATCGTGGGTATTACCCTACCGTACGCCCTGTGTCAGGCTCTGGCTCACCGCGAACTTCCACAGCACCGTCAGGCCTCGGAGCTTGCGGGTCGACTTCGCTGCAGACGAGGAATCTGGCAGAAGGAAGGAAGCGATGCCGATGACCTCTGGATCTGTAATAATGATAACAGTAATGGTAACGTGACGATATCACGTGTCACTGTGCTCTCTGAGACTTCTGCCCGGTATTGTTAGTGTGACGAGTGAGGAGGGTATGCCTACCCCCCACCACCCCCTACCGCCCCCTACTCCCCCCCCCATCATCGTGCCCCCCTACCACCCCTTCCCCCCACCCTTCCCACAACTTCCCATCTCCCCGCGTCACTCGGCACTAATCACCTAATTGCCTTCATTACCGCGTGAACAATGTCGTCTAAAAATAGGTGGAGCACCGCAATGTGCATCTTATTAGAATCATTGTGACGTGATAACGTGTGTTTACCTTTGCACGTTCTTACACGGGGCCCGGGGGGAGCGGGGGTACTCCTCCCTCCCGCTCCAGGTGGAACAGTTTACCCACTCGCAGCCCCACCTCCCCCCTCCCTCCCCGAAACACCGCGTCGATGGGCGGAGGGTCGGATCGGCATCACCCCTTTACGAGAAGTGCTCTCCAAAGCTGCTCTTTCGGGATAGCCGCGTCGATCGATCCTTCTCTCTACGTCGACAACGTCTCGCCTTCCACGTTGGAGGCATCTTCAGGGTCCTGCCCCTAAAGAGCAGCTTTTGGAACCTGGAGGAAACTCACGCAGAACAGAGAGAGAACGCACATACGCATCAGAGAAGGACCTTCTACCCGTCTGCTAAATAATAATAAATAATAATAGTGACCCTCAAGGGGGAGGGGGCGGATGTTGCCGCTGCGCCCTTACCTCCGACACCACCGCTCTCAGGCGGCTTGAAGCCACGTGGCGCTTGGCAACCATTTGGTAACGATTACTCAGTCAGCAGAATACGGTTCCCCTTGACCAGGAGATACGTCGCTCGGAGACGTATCTCTTGTTCTTGATGACTGTGCAACCACGGATGGTCGCTCGGACCCGGCTGAGCAAGGCCTCACTCTGGGCAAGAGGAGCCAGGCTCCTCGACAGGGTGGTCCAGATGTCGTGTGACTCCCAGCCCTGCCAGTTTAATTGACCACTAATTTAACGATGTAGCTTCATGACGGCTCGACGGATAAGGATATCTCTCAATAGCTGCGCTTTCGGGATCGCCGTGTTGAGTGTTTCTCCTCTCTCGCTTCGCGACGTTTTGCCTCCCACATTGAAGGTGTCATCAAATGTTCTGCTGACGCTGCCTCTAACATGGGAGGCAAAACATCTCGAAAGAACAGCATTGGCGAGTCATTCTTACAACTCATTGATTTCTGTTTAAAATATCCCTTGTTTATGATATTCAATATAGTTCGTAGATGCCCTTTGAAATTTGCTTGCCTTACATTCAAGAGTCCTATGCGGCAACACCTTCACCAATAAACATTGCTTTGAAAAAAAATATCCCGGTCTTAAATCCACGATCATGCCGTTGCTATTCTTTCCCATGACATGTGCTTGAAGGAGACGCGGTCAATGACAGGTCCAACATCCGACCTTCTGACCTCCTCTTTGTGCCGAGCAATTACGTCCCATCTATCACCGGAGAAACAGGCCGTTTGGCAGCCGCGAGGTTTTTAAAAAAAACACGAGCACACGCACGGACACCGCTCACCACATCGAACGCACCGCCCTGCGCAGACATTCCCAGGAATGTCACCAGGGATTGGCTGACCAGCTCGTTCCCATCACAGTAATGTGGAATTTCCACGGTTTAGCGGGACCCGGGCTGTGAGTAGAAGATGAGAAGGGTCCCGCATGAGCTGAATGGCTTCGCGACGTTTTATTCTTTTTATCACAGGCGGAAACGTATTTTTATTTGTATTTTGCAATGGAGACCCGCAATTGTTTCCACTCCAATTGGTTGTTCACCAGTAGCGGCAGGGGGCGGCGCGGTGGCCCAGTGGTTAGCGCTGACGCCTCACAGCAAGGAGTTTGCATGCTCTCCCCGTGTCCGCGTGGGTTTTCGCTGGGTACTCCGGTTTCCTCCCACAGTCCAAAAGCATGCTCCTGGATAGGTTGATTGGCTCGCAGACTAAAATTGTCCCGCAATGCCCGGCGATGGACTGGCGTCCCGTCGTCGGGTGTATTCCTGCCTTACGCCCTGTGTTTCCGGGATAGGCTCCGGCTCACCGTGACCCTATATAGGATTAAGCGGTTTCAGATAATGAGATGAGATGAGTAGCGGCAGGTGTGCGGTTTACTAGTACAGGTGTGTCTTACTTGGAGAGGAGCTTTTCCTTCTGAATGAAAAGCTCTAGAAAGAAGCACACGGAGTTCAAATTGCAAAATATCTTATAGTGTTTACGGAAAACCCACACACACCGACGCCTACTTGAACGCGCAATCGCACCATCACCCCTCACAGAAATTCGCTCTCGTCAAAACTCGCATACACCGGGCAAAACTAGTATCTGATGCAAAAAGCTTAAGAGCCGAGATTCTACATGTCAAGAAAGCTCTTCAATTGAACGGTTATAGCCCGCACAAATAAACAGAGCTCTAACTAATTAAAACAGGCCAAACACCACAGAAGTTGAAGATGACAACGTAATTAAAACGATTAAACTACCATACATTGCCAGAGTAACTGATAAAATAGCTAGAAATCTAGAAGAACAAAAAAATCAAAGTAAGATTTGGCACAGTACAAACAATCGCACGAACATGAACTAGTGTTAAAGATAAACAACTCAAACTCTCCACAGAAGGAGTTTACTGCATCAACTGCTCGTGCGGATAATGCTATGTTGTTCAGACGGTAGAAACATTAGCACACGTCTCAAAGAACACCAAAGGAACATCAAAACTCTCAAACCCAGATATCGGCGGTTGCAGAACACGCTTGCCAGAAGAACCACACAATTGACTTTGACAATGTCGACATCTTATGTAAAACCAATCACTACTGGCCGAAACTGGTCCGTGAGTCCATTGAAATTGAGAAAAATAAGAACAATTTTAGTCGTTCCGATAGCTACAAATTAAGTGCGGTTTGGAAATGCATTATCAAGCAATAAACAGTACAAACCGCATATACATCAATGCTTAATACAATCCCTCGCATAACACCTCATGACGAGGGTAATCAAACATCGTTAGCCGCCTTGTCTGAACAACTCAATTAACTCGAAACACCGGTTTGGATTCCTAATAAACCCAGCCGCGCATTGTATCCCGGCACACCTGATCGCGCGAGTGATGACATCACAGCCTCTATCTAAAGTTCTAAACAGACCCGGAAGCGGTACCAGTCGTTCGATGTGCCCGCCCAGGTTTGGCGCGGGTGCTGATGATGCTGACCGTAATTATCAGCGAAACGTCGTATGTATCTTTTTGTAAAATTATTGTGAGGTCGCTTTTCAAAACACCGGTGTGCTGAGATAGTAAATGAATTGGCGCGTTTTCTGTTCACGTGACAAGCCCTTACTGATTGGCCGTGTCGGGTAGTGGAGGGTTAACCGACACTTTTATAATTTTCTACGTGACCTGACCCAAAAATGAATTTCATCGATAATGTTGGTCACGAAAGCCTTTGAATTAAAGTAGATGACACAATGATGTAGCTTCCTTTAAATCCCGTTTGTCACCATCTATCCACACAGCAGCGTATCTACAGAAAGTCGATCCGTTAATAGCATGTGGTGGGGTATAGTGTGGGTACTCTTAACTCTTTAAAGGTGTCTGCCTAAGTATGGAGAGTTGATTAGGATTAGGGTTCATTAGATGGGCTCCCTAAATCTTCTTCTGGCAGGGGATCTTCATCCAGCGAGCTAATGCAGGGCTGCGCCTTTAGCTATTGTCCTTCAAGGTTGACGTGTCTTCTCAGTGGAGGGTGTCTTGTCAGCACAGGTAAGTGTTCACATTACACATGTGAGTTCGACTTAGAAGTCTACGCCAGGAATAACACAAACAGGCCAATTGACAGCACAGGTAAGTGTGTGTATCACTGGCGCAGGTGTGTTTCACCGTCATAGGTAAGATTCCTGTACTGGTATGTTTATTTTATCAGTGCAGGTAAGTGGGTTTTACAAGTACAGGTAAGTTTATCTGTACAAGCGTCTGCGTGTGTGTGCGTTTTTTTCTCCTCCCAGTGCAGGTAAGTTGATTTTATCGTGACGTGTGTGTGTGTGTGTGTACCGTGCACGTGTGTGTAACTGGTAGATTTAAGAGGGCTGTATTAGGAGTTGTAGGTCATCACGTTACACGTTCGACTTATCGGCGAAGGTAAATAAAACATAGTCATGCGAGATCAATTACCGATCAAGAAAAATTTCGCCGAATCTCAAAAAATTGGAAAACGCGCAGCCACACATCAAGTATTTACCGTAACAATCTCAGCTTTCTCGAGCTTTCCTTTGCCCTGAACAGATGACATCTGTGTACAATTTCTCTCAAATTGGTGCAGCACTGCTTGTTTCAAAGCCAATTTGTCCTCCCTAACTGCCGCGTTCCAGATGGCCGACGAGAGCAGCCCCAACTTGGCACAGGCGCGACTCCGCCAACAAGGGTGAGCCCCCCCCCCCAGCATAAGCCTGGAGAATACCGAGCCACGAGACCGACACGGCCACGCGGGCCGACGCGTTCACCAGCCGCCCGTCCCATCGCATGAGTCTTTTCGCTGCAGAGATGCCCTGTCACGCTGACACAAGACGGTCGCCACGCTGGGGGCTTATTTTAAACAATTTCTTTCTGAAAAGTTATTAAAGTGAGGCGGCTGATTTGGTTTCACACGGCACGCCGATCAAATACCTGTTTGAATATCGGGGATGAGCTGTGCGCGTTGAGTTTTTCCATCACAATCCACGCAATCGCAGACTCTGTCGCGTCGTCACTGCGCAGTTTCAGAAAAATAAAACACGTGTTGTCGCGTCGGACGATTTGAATGCACGTCGATCAAATATTACTGAGAAGGCGCGGACAAACACACGTCGACATATTTTCACCGTCGTCACAATGCGTTTCCCTTGACGATGTGATACATCGCTCGGAGACCAGAGGTCTCCTGTGCAAGGGAGATCTGGTGGGAGATGAATGTGGAAACGCCGAGTGGCAGGAAATCACAACTCAAACAAAGAGGGCAAGTGGCGCGGAGTGTCCGTGATAAGGAACCATGCGGGTAGGCGCAGGGGTCACTCGATCTAACCGCCGAGCCGCCGGTTCCTATTGAACCGAGTGGAGCAAGGCCTCACTCTGGCGACGAGGATTCGGGGCCCTCTCTGTAATCTTCGTCGTTTTGATCGCTTTTCCAAACGTGTGCGTGAATCATTCTCCATGATAATCTTACGTGGCTTTCAAACATTTAAAACTTTAAAAGCGTGCTTCCCATGCCTCAATTGGTTTAAAATTTGAGTTCATATCAGATTTGTCAAATAAATAAATACAAATCTGGGCAGCATTTGGGAGACAAACATTTTTATTTTTCTTGACAGCGCTGAGGTTGACTTTTCGCGATGATTTCCGGCCACTGAAGCATTCTCCGTTATCTCTGTCAGCTCCGCGGTTTTTATTTACCGAAATGATTCAAAACCTTGGTGTCTGCGGAGAAAGGAGCAATCAGACCTTGCTATCAACATTGTCCCGGCGAGGACAAGAGGGCAGACGACGGAAGCAGATATGACAACGTTACAGCAAACACCGACGGAATGAAGAGGGGGGCCACTTGCTCGCTCCGCCGCCGCCGCCACCGTCGCATAATCTGAGCTCGGGATCTCGCGTCCCATCGAATTTCTCCCGTCCCGGAGGTTTAGAGTTTCTCCTGCGGTCACCTCCCTCTGCCCCAATCTGCTCGGAGAGACTCAGCTCCGGGCGCCGCCGTGGCCACTGGCGCTTGGTCTGCTGAGCCCATACGCGTCGCGATTTCAGTTCGCGTCCCGTGCCGCCCCGTGGTTTTGAGATGAGGGGGGGGGTCACCAGCGCTTCTCTCGTCCACTGATCTCCGCGCGGAAACGCGAGCACCACGTCTCTCGCGCGATTATTCCAATGCCCGCTGCCCCTGCTGCTCCCGCTATCCCCGCTGCCCAGGTACGCGCGGCTTCACTAGCAGAGCGGCAGAGAGACAGAGGGGACGCACCCCGATTCTCACGATACCGTGAACACCGTGTTCCTGTTTAAAAAAAATAACCAATTTCACGTCTTATGCCGACTGCGGTTGATTTCTTTGCTCTCAGTGGACCGCGCGAATGTGGAGAACTCCCCAACCCACCGACGTAGTGAGGAAGCGGTAGTATGGCAACTGGGTTGAATGCCTCGGCGAGTGTTATCCCCTCAAAAGCATTGGGTTTCTCCAGTTTTTTTCCACCCAAATGAAGTTGTGTGGATTTGGCCAAACTTCTCAACGTACCAGAACCTTTCTAAAATTACTGTGAGCCTCGGTGATCTTTGGCTGGATAAATATGTGGTATTATTATTAATCTTGGGCGGAACGGTGGCCCAGTGGATAACGCTGTCGCCTCAGCAAGAAACCCGGGTTCGAATCTCGGCTCGGGTGCCTTTCTGTGTGGAGTGTGTATGTTCTCCCCGTGTCCGTGTGGGTTTTCGCTGGGCACCCAGTTTCCTCCCACAGTCCAAAAAACATGCTGCTGCATAGGTTAATTGGCTCGCAGACTAAATTGCCCGCAGTGCCCGGTGATGGACTGGCGTCTCATCGTGGGTATATCCCTGCCTTGCGCCTTGTGTCTGCCGGGATAGGCTCCGGCTCACCGTGACCCTGTACAGGACTATGCACTTTCTGACAATATGAGATGAGATTATTATTCTTCGGGTGGAGAAATGTCTCGGTGATTAACGAAACGATGTCATAAATCTGCGAACATGCGGTAAATCATTCAAGCCTCCTGAATATTCTGACCGACTTGGGTATCGGTGACCCCCACGAGTGTAACCAGTGTTAACGGATGAGATGAGTTGCACGCATATATGCCGCACACATTAATGTTAGTTGGGGAATGATGCAGTTGTATTAGCATTACGCACGCCCCACGTAGAGTGAGCAACACCCACCTTCAGCGGACAGTGCATTAGTCGGAGGTAAATGTGGCAAGGTGAGCGGCATTGTTCTGTCGCTCCTAACGTTTCACTAAAACATGTTGAAATGAGAGTGTGCATGTTAGCAACCTTTATAGGGTCTGATGATTGCTTCGAAAAGCTGCTCTCTCGGGACAGCCGCGTCTATGGCTCTCTCTCCTCTCCTCGCGACGTTTCGCCTCACACGTTAGAGGCATCCTCAGGCGTAGTATACGTGTGGGCATGATGCATGTGTCCTTTGTTGTGTGAGTCCGCCTCTGAGTCACCTTGACACGAATTTCCTTATTCCATTTCCACCCCGGAACTGTGATTACCCCCTCCATGCTTTATCTGTGGCTAGTCCCCTAATTTACATCACATGAAAAGATGCCCCTCACACACTTAGACGTTCCCCCTCTGATGTCCACGTGAGCGCATTCGCGCTCACAGAGTTCATTTGGTTGTCTGACATTCCAGCTGGCCGAGGCGCCAGCTTGTAGTCTTTCGTGCAGTCGGCGGCCGTATCGTTGGGTATAGGGAGATGGTGCAGGTTGGAACCGGCTACACTAGCATGGGTCTCTTCCTATCTCACTAATGGCACTAATCAGGCATCTTGACAAGGCTCAACATCTTCCTCCCACTCTTTACTCACCGGTGTCCCGAAAGGTTCGGTAGTTGGCCCTCTGCTCTGCTCTGTGTACATCCACTCTCTCGGCCCAGCCACCACTTCTTTCGGATTTTCTTTTCACCTACACGCTGACGATGTCCAGCTCTGTATTTCACTCCCTTCATCTTCCACCGACACATCTTCCCAAATTTCCTTCTGCCTTTTAGCCATTTCATTGGGGATGTGTGGGCACCAACTCTGTTGAACCTTTAAAAAACAGATGTCCTCTTGCATCTTCTTCACCCCTTTCACCTGATCTCACGTTTTCAATCTCCATGAGTTTCACACCTATTTCTGCCTCCACGTCTGTTCTGAGCCCAGGAGTTACCCTGGATTCTTCTCTATCGCATTCTCTCTACATCTCCAATCTATCTCGAATATGATGATTGCTTCCAAAAGCTGCTCTCTCGGTACAGCGGTGTCGTTTGCTTCCTCTCTCCACCTCGAGACGTTTTGCCTCACACTTTAGGGGCATCCTCAGGCGCAGTACCTCTAACGTGCGAGGCGAAACGTCGCGAAGTGGAGAGAGGAAGCAAACGACACCGCTGTACCGAAAGAGCAGCTTTTGGAAGCAATCATCATGCATCAAGCCGTAAAAACCTACATCATTATCTCGTATATGTCAATTTCATTTATTCACCATCCGCAAAATCCGTCCGTTTCTTACAGTGAAATCAGCTCAGCACTAGGTCCAGGCTTTGGTTCTATCCCGCCTGGACTACAGCAACTCTCGCCTAGCTGGTCTGCCTGTATATGCTGTCCATCCACTTCAACTTCTCCTAAACTCTGCTGCTCGTCTCGTTTTTCTGCCTCGCTTTTCCCATTCGACTCCCCTGCTTTGCTCTCTATGCCGGATGTCGCTTTCCTGCAGCGTTGGGGCAGCGCTCTTTGCACAGACACTCAGGAGATCCTCCGTTTCACACTTAAAATTTGTCTTCTTTTCTGCGGGTCTTACCGCCGCTCTCTAAGACCCCATCATTCTCTCACACTCTCCGTAAATTGAATGCGTGCGCGTCATAAATTGTATTAAAGGGGATGTGGGTCACGGTTTGTGTAAAGGGTTGTACGTATTGTGTATTGTATTCCTTGTATATTTTGTTTTTGAAAACTTGCTCGTAAGAGCAATAAAATCAGATGTAAAAGTCTACGCTGGCTGCCGGCTGCTGCACGCAGCGAATTCAAAATTCTGGTTCTTACCCGACCGCTGTCTCCATCAATCTGCTCATTCTGACCTGCGGCTGCTGCTGCTGCTGCTGCAGCTTCACCGCACCGGCCCCCATCATGGTGGAATGACATCCCAATAGAGACCAGGGCCGCAGAGTCACTCACATCATTCCGGAAATTGCTCAAGTCACATCTCTTCAACCACTAGCTACACGTCTGACATCTGTTGGGCTACCGGTATTCTGTTTATCTCATCTCATCCCATTGTCAGAAACCGCTTTGTCCTGAACAGGGTCGCGGTGAGCCGGAGCCTATCCCGGCAGACACAGGGCGCAAGGCAGGGCCATACCCACGATCGGACGCCAGTCCATCCCGGGCACTGCGGGCAATTTAGTATACAATCCAATTAACCTATGCATGTTTTTGGACTGTGGGAGGAAACCGGAATACCCGTCGAAAACCCACACGGACATGGGGAGAACATGCAAACTCCGTACAGAAAGCAGCACCCGAGCCGAGAATCCAACCCTAGACCTTTTTGCTGTGAGGCGACAGCGCTACCCACTGGGATACCGTGCCGCCCTATCCTGTTTATTTGTTGTTTATTTGACATGAATTGGTGCGTGCGATGTAAGCACCCTGGATAAGGGCGTCTGCTAAATAATAATTAATAATAACAATAGCTTGATTTCCGGTGATAGATAGCGCCAGTGGCAAAATATTTGAGACGGTCCTGGACCCATCCCTTTGCGACTGATGTGAACCAGTGCGGTGAAGTATGGTCAAACTCCCCTGAGCGACAACGGCGTGCAGGAGCTTTTCATCCAACAGTGAACTGACAAATGACATTTACCTAGCGTTATTTCTGCCGTGAACTGAATACTTAAATTATTACTCGTATCACAATCTGAACAACTGAGCGCGAAACGCGGACAATTTGTGTGCCTGTCTCAGCTGCCTCAGGGTCTTGGCATTCGCGGCCTCTGTGATCGTGTTCGTGGTCGCGCCATCCGGCCTCGTGGTGGAACCCGGCCAAGTTGCGCTACCGAGGTTCCCACCGCGAAGCCCGGACCTTCCGGGTGAATTGGGCAAATTACTTGCGTGGAGTTGTCACCCGTCCCGCATTTGACCGGGACAATCGGCGTCTGTGTCGGGTTACTCAGATCTTGCAGTGGATGTGCTGTCGAACGGATCTGTGACGAGCGGTGCAGAGATTTGATTGGTAGAGGTTCACTTACCCACTTAAGCCACCGATCATTCATTTAATCAAATGTACAGTTGCTGAGTCACTCGCACGCACACTCAACCATTCATTTAATTATTAACTTCCCGAGTCACTCACCCAGTCACTAGCTCAACAACGCACCCACTCTTCCACACCCGCACTCGCTCACTAACCCAGCTACTCGATCGCTTACAAACACGACGGGGGACAACTATGGCTGCGTGCAGACTGACTCTTTCACCGGGTCACTCACACAGTCACTCGCTCGCACGCCCATCCACTGTCTCACACACCTTAGGACTTGCCACCGGTCTGAGTTGAACACACGGTTATTAGTCATCAGTGTTCACGCGGCAGGAGTTTACGCGTATCGAAGTCTGGCGCGTGTGTTCTGCTGAACTTTTCGCAACCGCGCGATCCTTCCTTTGGCTGCCACGCGACTCCCTTTGTAGTTTCGTACGAATCCTTGTGACAATGCGACCTCGCGATCGTCGAGGGCATTCGCCGGCGAGTTGCCGGGCGGTGAACGCGACACCTCTGGAAAGCAACTCTTCGCCAGCGGGGTTGAAAGCGACGCGCACGCACACACCACAAAAAATCTCCCATCACAAAAGTATTTTGTGAGCGCAGCTCCGCTTGAGTGGCAGCTGTAATATTCGACGGGAAGGTACAAGAGGACCGCTAATTAAACACATCGGACAGATGTCCGCGCCAGAGCCCAAAACCAAAACCCAGCTTCCGCCTGCCAGCGCGCGGTATTACACTATTTTTACTGGGTAATTTGCCAACGTTCCGCGGATGTTTTTGGAGATTTTTTTTCCTTTTACTCCTTTCTTGCATCCTTTTCTAGTCTTATTATTTTATGATTCTACCACCCACCCCCCATCATCCCCACCTCGATCGAGGCCTTTGAAGCGGCGGCGCGTCAAGTGATTGCGAGAGGAAACGGGTGAAGCGCCGGCAGCATGGCCGTGCCGAAGGGCACGGGGCCGGGTGGCACGATGCCGGGAACCCGTGCCAGCGGCGAGCAATTGCCCCGGTTTCTCTCCGTGACCGTGTGGCCTCGGTGGTGCAGTGAGTAGCGCAGTGAGTAGGGCAATCTGGTTTCCTCTCACCACCAAACACACGCAGCTATTGCCTAAATTAATTGCACCTACTCAGTAAGTTTCCGTCGGTGCCCTGCGATGTACTGGCGTCACATCCTGGGTATAGCTCCGCCTTGTGCCCTGTGTCTGCCGGGATAGGCTCCTGTCCCCCGCGAACCTGTACAGGATTAAGCGGGTATCGATAATGATGATGATGACATCTTAGTGTTTGCACAGCGGTTCATAAATGTAAATTATTCGTCACGGCTAGACGGACAGGAATTGCCGAGCCTTCCCTCCTTCTCGCCGACGTTTTTCGCCTCCCACCCTGGAGGAAGGCCTGAAAATGCCTCCAACGTAGGAGGCGAAACGTCGGCAAGGCGAGACAGGGAAAGCTCGCCAAGCCAATCCTGAAGGAACAGCTACACGGAGTAATTCCCCAGTTACACAACCAACAAATTAGGTCAGAACACATATTAAAATAGCACAGCGTGGCTCTGTCCGCTGCCTTATCTGATCCGATAGAAATTGGCACGATATAGAACTACTAACAAATGCGATATAATAATTAATAATAATAATAATGCATAGCCCTGCATCCGTCCAATGCTGGATGCAGGGCTTCCCCGTGCCGCGTCCATCATGTGTTGTTTGAACATACTTCACCACGCCGGTCGGTGCAGATTAGTGACGCGGTAGGTCCAGGCTTAATTTCTCGCCGGATACTTCGCAGAACGCTGCTTACGGCTGGGCTTGGAGTATGTTTTTATCCTTGTAAGGCCCTACCACTAAATTACAAGGTACATCTATCCACAATAATCCTACATGATGGGCGGGATGCAGTGCGGACCGTTGCAATTACTCTGCGGTTAAGGAACATTGATCGGTTCACATATCACTCAGCACCTGTTATAGTAATATAATAATAGTAGCACTTGTAGAACGCTCTTCACTTGAGGGTTACAAGGCGGGGTGGCACGGTGGTCCAGTGGGTAGTGCTGTCGCCTCACAGCAAGAAGGTCCCGGGTTCGAATCTCGGCACGGGTACCTTTCTGTGTGGAGTTGGCATGTTCTCCCCGTGTCTGTGTAGGTTATCGCTGAGCACTCCGGTTTCCTCCCACAGTCCAAAAAAACATGCTGCTGCATAGGTTAATTGGCTTGCAGACTTAATTGCCCGCAGTGCCCGGTGATGGACTGCCATCCCATCGTGGGTATATCCCTGCCTTTCGCCCTGGGTCTGCCGGGATAGGCTCTGGCTCACCGCGACTCTGTACAGGACTAAGCGGTTTCTGACAATGAGATGAGATAAGGAGCGCTCGACGCGGCTGTTCGGAAAGAACATCTTCGGAAAGCAATGCTCACGCGTGGAGCCGTGAGAACCGAGATGGGTTCAGTTCCAGCTGTGTCTAGACGGCCGCGACTGTCGCCTTGCGCGTCGTGCGGTGTTTATCACCACCCGGCCCCGAGGCCTTATCGTGACGATCGCTGCTCCGTGGCCATGGAGACCTCCAGATAAACCGCGTGGCCTCCGAGACCCCCCCCCCTCCCGCCGGCGTCGAAATCTGGCCTGGCTGCCTCACATCGCCCTCCTTCCTCGCCAGTCGTGGGGATACATCGCTTAATAACGATGACGATTATAACGCGATTGATAACGCGCCGCGCAAGACTCCACAGCCTTGACCCGTGAACGAGACGCGGGGAGTCCGCGGAGAGGAGGCGGGGAGTCGTCCACGCGGTCAGCCGGCGCCAACCCGCTGGGCGCTGCTTGCTATATATCACGATGTCATCAGCCAATTTATTCACGAGTGTTTTTTTGTTGTTGCGGGAAGCAACCGGAGAAGCCGGAGGAAACCCACGCAGAAGAGGGGGAAAGAACATGCAAACTCCACACAGAAAATCGCCCGAGACAGGAATCGAAATGCCTCGAGCAGGACTTTCCTCCTGCGAGGCTCAGGTATTACCACTACGCCACCTTGCTGGAATATGGTCGGTTTTTGCCAGAAAAGTGTCGGTGTCTAAAGGTCCCCTCGATCGTAACGTTTCACCTCCCATGTTGGAGGCATCATCATCATCATCATCAGGAGTTCTCCAACGTGGAAGGCGAAACGTTGTGAAGGAGAGAGAGGACAAGGAACACTCGGCACGGATGTCTAGAAAGAACAGCTCTGGCAAGCAAATCTCAACGAGTAGACGTGATGGCGCGACGAGTCGCGCTGCCGTCTGGCAGTAAGGTTTCCCGGTTCGATTCCTGGCTCGGGTGTCGCCTCTCTGTGTAGAGATTGGAAGTTCTCCCCGTGTCCACGCGACTATTCTCCAGGTACTCCGGTTCCCTCCCACAGCGCAACACACACGCTGCCCAGGTTAATCGTGCTGCATGCATTTCCCTCATTGCACCGGGGTGCTGTAACTTTCTTACCTTCTCCGCTGGAAAACTGTTAAAAAAGCTACAAAACCTAACAATTCCTTATAATAATAATTGCACTTCCAGAGCGATTTTCACCCGATGGTCACAAAGCGCTGCACAGAGCTGTGGAGAGAACGGCATGCGAGCAACAACAACGACATACGAACGACATATCAACAACAATAATATGTTTTAGTTCTAAATCTGAGCTGTGGAGCGAACGGCATGTCAACCACAGCAACATTAGAGCAGTTCAATTGAAAATCAAATAATGGCTATAATTTAGAGAAGGACATACAATAAGAGATAAAAGGAATTGTTAAACAAACGAAGGAGGAAATAATTGTTCCTGAGTAGGCGCAAGATCAGCGAGCACAACGAGCCTCATCTAAACCTTAAAAACAACTGACTGAATAATGAAAATAAACCTCGGTATCGCACTGGCCCACGAGGCACGCTGCCGCCTGCACGGCTCAAGCTGCGGTGGCCACAGAAGTCAGGGAGCCGATTTGTCCCTGGTGGAGGCACGCGGCTGGCTTGCGTCGCGACGAGGAGCGGCGACCTCGACGGCAGTCGTCGTTCGTCAGGGCCGTTAGTCGTTCGTCAGGGCCGTTAGTCGTTCGTCAGGGCCGTTAGTCGTTCGTCGGGACCGCTCATGAATCTTTCCCGTCGTAGCCTCCTTCGAAAGCGTGCAGCCTCATCACCGTGACGCTCAAGCAAAGCCGCGCTCAACGAGTCCGCGCTTATCTTCGTTTTCCACCTCTCCGCCCGCTCGTCCCTAAGCCATTGAACGAGGTTTGATCTTCAGCAGAAGGGGGGGGGGGGGCTGAGCGCAGTCCCACAGGTCCAAAAGCCGAGCGGCCAGCAACAAACAGCATCATCGCGGTTGCAATCGACGAGAGTCAACACGCTGCTTGCATTGAGCAATGTTGATATTATTGTTGTGGGCGACACGGTGGCCCAGTGGGTAGCGCTGTCGCCTCACAGCAAGAAGGTCCCTGGTTCTAATCTCGGCTCGGGTGCCTTTCTGTGTGGAGTTTGCATGCTCTCCCCGTGTCCGCGTGGGTTTTTGCCGGGCACTCTGGTTTCTTCCCATAGTCCAAAAAAACATGCTGCTGCATAGGTTAATTGGCTCGCAGACTAAAATTGTCCCGCAATGCCCGGCGATGGACTGGCGTCCCGTCGTCGGGTGTATTCCTGCCTTACGCCCTGTGTTTCCGGGATAGGCTCCGGCTCACCGTGACCCTATATAGGATTAAGCGGTTTCAGATAATGAGATGAGATGAGACTAAATTGCCCGCAGTGTCCGGTGTTGGGCTGGCGTCCCATCGTGGGTATATCCCTGCCCTGCGCCCTGTATCTGCCGGGATCGGCTGCGGCTCACCGCGACCCTGTAGAGGACTAAGTGGTTTCTGACAATGAGTTGAGATCGTTGTTGTGGACAGATGTTTAATTATTACGGCAGAACGTACCCAGTGAGCGTGCAAGCTTTGGATTCGGGATTCCTGCGACACAGCAAACGTCCGAACTGACAAAGACAGCAGCGTACGACATCGAACGGTAAATCAACAAACTCGCAGCAACAATTCGTGCATAGATGGAATCCTAATCGCGATCATGAAGTAAACGATAAGGAAGACGATGATGAGAGGAGGGAATTCCAAAGAGGATCTGTGTTGCTCCACATGCGTGACACTAATGCGTAGTAATAATAATTGCACTTTTACAGCGTTTTTCACCCGAGGGTCACGAAACACTGCACAGAGCTGTGGAGAGAACAACATATCAACAACAAAAGCAACATCAGAGCGATCAGTTGCTAGTCTAGTTGCGCTTAATCAGGTGAGAGTTCAAGAGTCGAGGATGAGTCTCATTTGCGAGGAATACCTGGGGCACGAGCCTGCTGGGCTGCAGTGCCTCAAACTTTGAGAGGGGTAGTTGTACCGGGTGAGTGGATTAGCTGAGATACCACCCGCAGAGAAGGCACGTAAGGCGATCCAGACCTCGATGCTTTGCGTGGCCTCTCAAGTGCACCTGGCTTGGCACAGGCGCTGTGGGAACGTCACCGCCACTTAGTGGCGAACGGCGCTCGTTATTGTTGTTGTTGTTTGCCGCGGTGTGTGTGTGTGTGTGTAATACAATCTGCAGGCCGCTTTTGAAATTGAAATAACATTTAAACCGTGACACCAGCACGCAATTGCCTTCTCTTGCGAAATGTGTTGGGGGACCTTTAACGTTCATTGTGAAGCTGACTGCTGAGTATTATGATTGCTTTCCAAAACTGTTCTTTCGGGATAGCAGTGGCGAGCCCCTTTCCTCCCACCTTCGCGGCGTTTCTACTCCCACGTTGGAGGCATCTTCAGGCGTACTGAGACCTTCTCGGTAGAGACAAGCGGTTCTCGACACGGCTATACCGAAATGACCTGCTTTCGAAAGCAATTCTCATATGTCGAGCCGTGAGAACTCACATCGGTGCACGTGGGTGAGATTACCGCAGACGCACACACAGCCGCAGCAATAACCAGGGCGGCCACTTGATTCTAATCGTGTGCGCCTGCAAAATGTTACCACTGGGCCACATCTGAACCTTCACAGTGAGTGGGTTTGGTGGAATTAATTCCTTTGGCCATGGCTCATTCGTTATGAGTGCCCGTTTCATCTTGGAGTGTGTCGCCGTGGCCTGGAGTCTGTCACAGCAGACACAGGGCTCGAGGCAAAGCAATGCCTAAGATGGAACGCCGGTCCATCGTGGTGCATTTGGTGCAATGTAGTCAGCGATCCAATTAACCAATACGGCGGTGTGCCTATGTACAGTGGGAGGAAACTGGAGCATCAGCCGAAAACGCACGCGGACAGGGGGAAAAACGTGGAAACTCTACACAGAAAAGCACCCGAGTCGAGAATCAAACCCGGAGTTTATTGCTGAGAGGCGGCCGCGCTAATACCTGCGCCTCCTTCCTTCGGCCAATATCACATCTTCATCTGGATTCCACCATCGATCGCGATGCACACAGTCTCCTGCTCCATACTGCACCTCGTAGCCCGTGCACTCTGGCTGCCCGTGCAGTGAGTGCAGCCCCTACAATCAGTGCAGTCTGTGCAGCCGGTGCAGTCTGTGCAGTCTGTACAGCCCCTGCAGTCTGTACAGAACGTGCATCCTGTGCAGTCCGTACAGTTGTCCACTTGCAGACCGTGAAGTCTTTAAAGTCTGTACAGTCCGTGCAGCTCGTGCAGATCGTGCAGCCCGTGCAGTCTCTGCAGCCCGTGTAGTCTCTGCAGCTCGTGCCGTCTGTGCAGCCGGTGCAGTCCGTGCAGTCCATACAGCCCCTACAGTCTGTGCAGTCTCTGCATCGCGTGCAGTCAAGTGCAGTCTCTGCGTCCCGTGCAGTCTCTGCGTCCCGTGCGGTCTGTGCAGCCTGTGCTCCCTGGACCGTGGCCGAGAAGCCCAGCCATTTCAGATCCGTGTGCATTCTCTGCCGGGCGATTCGAGCAGAGATCCCGAAACAATTTTCTGAGACATATTTCAAATTATTAAAACAATTGCAGCCGAAATTACATTCGGGCCACGCCCCCTGACTGTGGAATGATAGATTTTGAAGTGGAGTGCAGGCACGGAAACATATTCTCCGTCGTAAATCGACAATCATTATAATGGGAAGAAAGGCGGGTTGAGCGCCGTATTGTCAAGAAGAAAAATATGTAAAAAAAACCGAGAGATGTTTTCTTCCCAGAATCGTTTCGCTTAGTGGGTACTTTCATGTATAAAGTGCCGGTTTTAGTATCTTTAATTCTGCTTTAGTTTTTTAGCCAACGCTCTAAAAAAGAGAAACGAAAATATAAACGTTCCATTAAATACATGTCTGTTATATATATGAAACATATATATATAAATTAAAAAAGGAGTAACTGCTTCCATGTGCGGAGGGCAGACGGGCCGCGTGTCAGTTTCGCGATCCGAGCAGCCGACAACCTTGTGAAAAAATAATGTTATTGTTGTTGATTTGCCGTTCATATGTCGTTGTTGTTGTTGTTGTTCTGACACGCCGTCCTCTCCGCAGCTCGGTGCAGCGCTTTGTGACGCCCAGGTGAAAAGCGCTCTACAAGTGCAATTTTTATTATAAAATCTTCGCTACAACATCAGCGATAGCTCCACAAATCAACATTCGCGAACAATAGAAGTCCGCGCTTGGATTGCTCTGGTTCGTATTAGGGATCAGTGGGCTCACGCCTCCGCCCGTCTGGCCTTGGGTCGGGTGGGGGGAAATTCCACGTTCCTTTAACAGGGGCCGGTTTATTTTTTGTTTGTTGCGAGGAGATGGCGCTGCTAGGCTTGAAAATCCCAGCGGGATGTTTGGCTGACAGCGATAGCTGGCCGATGAAATGACGAGGTTTTCGAGATGCATTTATTTGTAGAACGTCAACACTCGTTAATTGGATGACTCTCCCTCTCCTTACTCTGTTTCCTTGCTGCGCCCGAGCAAGGAGAGGGAGTCATTCTCTCGTTGAATGAATACCTTTGATATTGAGTGAATGCTCTGCCACGTGGTATCGTGAATTGTAAACTGAATCGTTACCCTTCCACCAAGCACAGTCTTTATATTATTATTTTTGGGAATAAAACCTCGGCCTAGAGAATCTACGAGGCGAGTGGAGGGGGTAGCGTCGGCCTGGATCGGATTAGGAGCTGCAAGGAAGCCGCACCAAGACAGATTCTGGCTGGGGATTCATCACGAGGCTTCACCGCTTGCGCCGATAGCGAGTCCACTGAGACACTGGGTCTGGGAGACTAGGACTGGGAGACTGGGACTGGGAGATGGGGAAAACGCGAGACTGCGTTACCCGCTTGTCGCGCCGACCGTTTGTCGCGCCGACTGCGGCGCGGTGTGAAGCGCAGCTGCCTCGCAGCAAGAATGAACCACGTTAGGCTCCTGGATGGGGTGGTGCCTATCGGTATGGAGTTTGCGGTTTCTCTCTCCGTGTACGCGTGGGTTTTCGCCAGGTTCTCTGGTTTCCTCTCACCGTCTGAAAAAAAAACATGCTCATCTCATCTCATTGTCAGAAACCGCTTAGTCCTCTGCAGGGTCGCGGTGAGCCGGAGCCTATCCCGGCAGACACAGGGCGCAAGGCAGGGATATACCCATGATGGGATGCCAGTCCATCACCAGGCACTGCGAGCAATTTAGTCTGCAAGCTAATTAACCTATGCAGCAGCATGTTTTTGGACTGTGGGAGGAAACCGGAGCGCCCCACGAAAACCCACGCGGACACGGGGAAAAAAACATTGCCTCCGTTAATTTTCCTGCTGGTTTAATTACCCCTGGTGTCCTGTAATGGACTGGCGTCGTATCCCAGGCGTCGCCCAAGAAATCGACTAACTTGCTTTCCCCTCCCTGTGGGATAACTGTTTAAAAGAGCCACTTGAATCGATGGTTCTTTACGGCTTAAATACCGGCTGAGTGGCTATCGGGGCGATGCGGGCCGAATGCTCGCTCCCTCCGCCGCGCGGACCTGAGGCGGCCGCCGCTGTTCCTCGTGTCCGCGGAGGGGAGGACTGAAGGAGGCCCCCAGCGCGTGCGGCGGAAACGTCGGAGAAAACGGCGCGATGTGGATCCCAGACACAGACGGGAGAGTCGCCGGGAGACGCTGGTGCAGCGACACGAGGCGCGGGCCTCGGGAAAACTTTGCTTTCTAATCAAAAATCGCGCGGAGTAATGGGGGGGGGGGTAGAAAACCGCACGAGCCCGTGCCACCCCCACCCCACTACCCAACCCCTGCCCACCAGCCCACGCCAGACGCACTAATGAGCATTCGAATTGATCTGCGGAATGCTTGGAGCCAGCGCCTCCACCCCCCTCCACCTCCGCGCCCTCTCTGCCTCCTCCTCCCACCCACGACCGGTCCGACTCGCGATGGATAATAATAATAGTTGCATTTCGAGAGCGATTTTCACCCGATGGTCACAAAGTGTTGCACAGAGCTGTTTATAGCACGGCATGTCAGCAACAACAACGACGTAAGAACGGCAAATCAACATCAACAACTTTAGGTATTTTTTGGATCGACGCGCGACAGAATCGCCGCGGCGAGCCACAGGAAAGAACCCCCGTCATCACGAACTGGCACTAGGGATGCAAAGAAGCCAGTTTTCAATGAGCAGAGCGGCTCCGTCGCCTCGCTGCGAGCGCGGTTGCGGGCGCAAGGCATCCGTAACGGTTGACTGCGGATTGCGAATCACTTGACGCGCGGCTTGCGCTGGTCTGCGTGGGTCTCGGAGCAAATAGCCGACGCTTTGTTTGTTAACTCTCTCCGCAGAACCGTCGCTTTTCTCACTCGTGACGGCGAGGCTGCGCTGAATTGTTAGGGGTTTTTTTTCTTTCCGCCGTTCCGCCCCACCAAACCCCCGCTCCGCGCGAGCACATGTTGAGTCGAATGAAAAATACACTGCCAGCCTCAATACGAAGCGAAATGAAATACAATGTAATTGAGGAGGCATGAAACGGGAGACGAGGAGGGCCCTCGGTCGCTGCCTTTGGGGCCCCATAGACGGACACCTCCCACGCGGTCCACATCGAACGCCAGATAATTCCCGTCGCATCCGATCTCTGCCGAATGATGACTCGCAGTCGTAGCAACTGCGGTTCTCGTGCTGTTTTTTTTCATTCGCAGGCTGCGGCGCAGCGCTTGTTTGCGATGGATTGTAAATGATTTCCTCAACAAAACCCGTAACCCACGCGGGTGACCACCACCCCCCAGGGCTTGCCGGGTGTTGTAGGCGCGGTTCGGCGACGTGGATGGGTGCTGGGTTTTCATCCTCCCAGATGAAGCCAAATTACCGATGACAGCTTCTTCGCGATTTTCTAAAAGCCACGAAGATTAATCATAATTGCCGGAGGAATGTTACGCACGTGGGCTGCGGACCTCGTGAACGCTTACACGGTCTCACGACGCGCTCGCGGGCGCGCGTAGCGTGTCGCGAGGGTTGGTGGATCACGCCAATCCGCTTGGAAGAGTCTGCTCTTGAAAGAATCGGCTTGGAAGAGTCGTAGACTCTTTGACGGAAAAGTATGCTCTTCCAAGCCCACCGTGCTATGAGATGGCTTGGTACTGGCAGTACAGCAAGTGTATTGAACGCATCTGCGTGAAGCTTTGAGAGTCCTCCCGTGCATTGTGGATTTTCTCACTTCTCTGCGGTTTCCTCCTACACTGAGCCAAGTCTTCATTAATGGCATTCATGACCAAACATCTCAATTTAGCAGCAGCTGGTTTTCCCAGGTAATCATTGGCACAACCATGATTCACATCCCGTTATTGTTTAGCACAGAGCTGTGAAGCGCGATTGAGTTGAGATTCTAACTCAATCCCGATTGGGCGGCGAGGTGGCTGTGCAGTGGGTAGTGCTGTCGCCTCACCGCAATCAGGACCCAGATTCGGTTCGCGGCTCGGGTGTCTTTCTGTGTGCAGTTTGCGCGTTCTTTCTCTCTCTCCCCTTGTCCGTTTGGGATTCCCTGGGTACTACGTTTTCCTCCCACCGTCCAAAGACACGCTGCTGCCTAGCATTGCGATGTACTGGCGTAAAATCCTGTGTAGAGACCTGCCTTCCGCCCTGTGTCTGCCAGGATAGAATCTGACTCTCTGCGACTCTGTACATTTTTAAGCGTGTATTGATGATGAATGACGATGATTCCTCCCAATTGCACTGCATCATGAACAATAGCAACTCAGCCGCAGCACCATGACAGTTTTCACGTTCATCATCAGTAGTGTTTACAAGTCGAATCGTGCGTTTTTTACGAATGAAAAAAACTTTCTAATAATGAACAACCTGACATAAGCGGCACAGTGGAGCGGCGGGTAGCGCTGCTGCCTCACAGCAAAAATTCACAGGTTGGACTCCCGGCTCGAATGCCTTTCTGTGTGGAGTTTGCGTGTTCTCTCCCTATCCGCTTGGGTTTTTGCCGGGTACTCCTGTTTCCTCCCACGGTCAGAAGACGTGCTGTCTAGGTTAATTGTCTCGACTAAATTGCCCCGGGTGCTCCAAGATGTAGCTTGCTCATTCCTACTAGCTGTTAAAATGATCTAACATCGCTCTTTTTCTCGAGAGAAAGAGAGAACACAACTCTCTCGAGAGAAAGAGAAAAATAGAACAAGTTAAAAGCATGCACCGGAACATACTGATGAGACATTCAGAACACCTGAAGATGTCTCCGACGTTGTAGACGAAACGTCGCGCATTTTTCTCGAAAGAGCAGCCGTGGTGAGCGTTTCTCACAAGCAGGAACATCTTTACCGCTCCCCGTTGTTCCATTTGACTTTGACGCGTCTTTAAAACATGTGTCGAGTTTTTCGTGGATGTTGAATATCTGTCACTTATTGGTCTCCTGGAGATGGATTTGTTGGAGGGGGGTGGCGGAGGGGAGGAGTGGGTGGGGGCTGCAGTCTCCTCCTTGCACCCCCAACCCCCTCTCATCCCACCAATCCCCTCCAGTTGTTGACTGAGTGCCAGAGAGCTGTTGTTACAGAAACACGGAGATAATTTTCTTACTCGCCTGTGTTTTGTTAAGCTTGAGGAGGGGGGAGTGGGGGAGGGTGGATCTACATTTGTTAGCCTTGCGGTGGTTTCATCCGGTTGTTTTTGGCTGTTTTCTCTGCAAAGTAGACAATCTGAGGCGGCGAACAATCCACGATCTAATTTTTATGAGCTACCTTCCCGTTCTGATTATTGGTAAAAAAAACTCTAGAACGTGTCATTCGGGGTGCCGTGCAACCACGTGTTTGTCAAGATGTCCACACGAGCCGGGAGTTTTCCCTTCAATTATTCTCGATGCTTCTGAGGGGGTGCGGGGCGAAACGTCAGACGTTTGTTCTGCATACAGCAGAAACAAACGCGGCGAACTTTTCTCCTCTGTGGACGTTTGGGAGTTGCTCTCCATAGCGGGATTTTCTGGATGGTCGTGTCGAGCGCTCCCTCTCCCTCCTTCGCTGCGTTTCGTCTGTCGCGTGGCAGGCGTCATCAGGCCGTTCTGAAAGTTGTTGTGCTATCACAATCCGCATTGCACGACGTGCTCTCGTGATGTTGAACAAAATAAGGGTCCTATAATTTCATGGCGTTGGCAGCACCGTTTCTCGTGTTGTCTCCACCACCGAGACTCGGAATCTTGAGCAGCAAGGAGACTGGACACATGCCGAGCGAAAGAGAGATGAAGCTCAGGGCAGGGCCACGGATGAATACGGTTAAACGTTCCTGATTTCCGGGGAGAGTGCGATCCGACCGCAGCTTTAAACCCGGGGCTGCTGTGGGTGCGGGAGCGGGAGGTATCAACCTCATCCCACCGGCAGATAAGCCCTCTGCTCACAAAGCCAGATAAAAGGCATTCCACGAAACCAAGCCCACAGGGCGGTCGGTTGGCCATAGCGAAAAGCAGGAGGGGGAGAAGCTGCAAGAGAGAAAACGAGAGAGAAAAAAACAAAAGCGAGTCTGCGCCGAGCGGCGGTGCTGGAATGCTCAAAATTAAAACAAGGAGACAGTCGGACACGAGAACAAAAGGACGTGGTTTCACCAGCAGCGCGGCTGTGATTGGGACTGAAGGATTGGAGGGAGAAGGCATTGGGGACAGGGCGCACTCACATCGAGGCAAATTTCATTAGGGTAACCAAACCAAAGTCGCCTTACAAAGCCATTATTGATCGCCGCCTGTCTCCGCAACGGGCGCTTAATTATCCCAGATTGCTTTGGTCATGATTACATGTTTGTACAGCATCGGCTTGAAAAATGAAACCAGCGCAATTTAAGATATATTAATATATTTACTTCGTAAAACTCCTAATCCCGAGGAAATGTTAAGCATTTCCAATAGCTAAAGTAATTTCCTCTCGATTTACAGGGCGTGCAGAGGGAACTTCAAAGAGAGGTTTTCAAAAAAATAAAATAAAACGCTCGGTGCCAGGCGATGCCTGTACCCTAGCCTTTTACCGAGAAGAAAATGTTCAGAAATTAAATATCTGTCATCCGTCCAGAACGAAAACATGATTCGCAAAACCCCAAGGAACCCCGAGCAGCATTTACAATTCCACAGGACGGGCGTCAAAAACTGGCAAGCACGGAAATGGGGTCGGAGTCGCGGGGTCAACGTTTCTGCTCTCCCTCTCCCCCCCCACTCTCCCTCTCTCTCCTCCCTCTATTTTCCTTTCGCGAGTCTTGAGTTGTGAGCGAAAACACACGCAGAGTTGTTGCGAATTGTTTCCGAGGAAGAAAAACACACGTCAATCGCCATTTCAGCCAAACCCAAACGTGTCACGGCTGTCTGCGGCACACTCATGATTTGCATTTTTATTTTGGGCGAGATGTAGATTTTTCTATTCTTCCTGCTGGTTTTTTTTACTCTCGTTTCGAATTTGAAACGTTCATGCAAACGCCGACGCAGCAAGGCGACACGCTCAGTTGTCTCTCGAGTTTGATTTCGCGAGGGAGGAGGAGGACGAGGAGGAGGAGGAGGTCCCGCCCGACCCACTCCTCCTCGAAGGGCCACAGCAGCGTCCCGCCGAGGAATGTTTAGTGAGGTTGGAGGTTGGTGTCGGCTGGGGAGGTGGTGGGGGAGGGGGTATTTTTTCCCCCTCTTCTCCCTAAGCCAGATGCAAACACAGCTGGAGGGAATTCATTACCTCCCATAAACATGCCCTTACTGCCTGACAGCTATTTTGAAATGCGGAGCGGGGCGAGGTGTTTGTGGTGAAAGAGGCTGATCTGGCAGTGGTCGGGTGGACCCAAGAGCACAGCGGTTCGCGCGCTGCGCTACGAACCCGTGAGCCGAGTTCGATTCCCGCTCGTGGCCAGCACCAGTGAACTTTTTTCCGAACCTCTAGGTCGACTTAGCCTCAAATTCGCACCTGGTGCCATGTGTAAACATCGCTACAAGGGAGACAAAGACGGCCGGGCGAGATTCTGACCACCCACCCTCTTCGAGTACCGTGCGACCTTCATAGATGCTGCTCGCTAACGACACTTGACTCTGCAGTCTCTTTGAGGCTATACGGGGGATCTTTGTCTTTTACACGAGCAGTGGCGCCACACAAAGCAGTCCTGTCTGGACCGCGCTAGGCTCTGCGTGGGGACACACTGGTTCGGTCCCACGTCCAGGCGTGGGAGTTCAAACAATAGAACTGGTTTATTATCATCAACAACAACAACCGCCGTTCACCACTAAGTGGCGGTGGCGTCACCACTTCTCATGTGCCAGGCCAGGTGCACTTCCTGAAATCGCCCAGCACGCCACCGCCTCCAGCGGTATGAATGGGTTCACGAGAATCCAGGAGGTCGGTGTTGGACGGTTGAGGCTTCAACTCCTGGGTTTTGACTCTCTCTGAGGTCGATAAAATTTGGTACCAAATTGGGACGAAGTCAAAAATAGTTGTCTGATGGATAGGGGCATGGAGGTTCCACCACTGGTTCGGGGTTGTGAGCAGGGCAGGAGCATGGTGACTTATGCTCACGCAATCCTTAGGACTTCCGAAACGCTTGTGGGGCCTTCATCCAGCAATCGAGTGAGGAAGGGCGATACACGAACAGAAATAACGATCCCCTTAACAACGCCCGTGGAAGCACAGCACACGAGAGAGCGGGTGGCCATGAGCACGCTCCGCCGCCTTTATCTCTCCGTTGAAGATGTTCACATACCACGAAAGGTCTTCATTGAGGCTGAGTGGACCTAGGGAAGGTCAGGAACTCGTTGAGATGATCATCAGTGGCGTTAGTGGCCAGCAGCGAGCATGGAACCTGGGTTGCCAGGTTCGCCGAGCAGCAAGCCGACGCTGGACTGCACACGAACACTAAAACGCGCTGTTTGTAAAATCTAAATTTATGGAAAAAAAACTGTGAGCGAGGGGAAACATGGCATTTTTTCCAGGCAAAAAAAGCCCGAAAAAAACCCCATTTAGTAATATTATTTCTTCTTGGGTTTCATTTAGGCCCCATAATGGATTCAATCTGGCACCGGCTGGGTCATTTAACACCAAGCAGACGAGAGATTTAAATTCTGACAAATATTTGCTTTGATCGCCGTTATATTTCATTTCGCTCCCACCATTCGTGTTGGTCTCCGTGACGCCGCAGCGCAGGCGGCGGGAGGCGGGGGGGGGGCCGAGGCCAGCAGAGCCCGGGTCACGCTGCCTATTTATTTAAGACGGCGTGGTGGCGCGCAGTGCGCAGAGCTGCCATCTCGAAGCAAGAAATCCCGAGTTCGATTCTCGGCTCGGGTGCCTTTCTATGTGGAGTTTGCGAGTTCTCCTCGTGTCCGCGTAATTATTGTCTGGTACTCCGGTTCCCACCCACTGTCCAAAGACGTGTTGTCTAGGTATGTTGGCCTATTGACTGAATTGCTCCGGGTTCCCTACGATAGAATGGCATTCCGTGCAATAGAATGGCCGTTCTCTCCACAGCTCTGTGCAGCGCTTTGTGACCCTTGGGTGAAAATATCTCTGGAAGTGCAATTATTAGTATTCCATCCTGGGGATAGTCCTACCTTAAGGCCGGTGTCTGCTTCCATTCCCCGATGGGCAGCTGTTAAATAGTTCTACATTGCTCAATGGTGCCTTCTCGCTTAAATAAATGAAATGAATTAAAAAAAATTATTACAGCAGAACGTACCCAGTGAGCTTGCAAGCTCTGGATGCGAGATTCCTGCGTCTCAACAAACGTTGTATATGACCAACGCAACAACGCATACAATCCAAGGGTAAATAAACGAACTCATAGCAACAATGTGTGCAAACATGAAACTCTAACCAGACTTTTAAAGTAAACAGTGAACAAAACATTGATTAGTAGAAAAATAATCCGTAATTCTAATAAATTAACCTAGACAAGTAACGGAATGACAGTATAACAGTGGCATGGGAATAAGTTGAAGAAGCTTTTTGCTTTACGAAAGGAAACAGCAAATACAATCCTTCAAAACACCAATCACACTTTTCAATTGCAGTTGGTGAGAAATGTTCATCAGTAATTAGCAGTCGTCATTGGAAAGTACGGGCTGCTCCTTCCAGCCAGCGAACCAGCAAAACGTTTTTGTTCGCTGTCTCACAACATGACGCAGACAGCACGAGGGGGATAAACTGGAGTGGAATTCCGTGATAAAGTAACCGGAAACTCGGCCTTTCTGTGGGGACATTGTGTGTTCTCTCCCCGTTCTGTGTGTGGGTTTCCTCCCGGCTCTCCAGTTTCCTCCCACAACTACGAGACTGGCTGGCACCGGTTGCTCCCCTGGCTGACATCCCCCGCCTCTCTGAGGTTTCCTCGCTACCACTCCGCATCCAAGTCTCGTTCACGAGAAGGTTTGGAATTCGAGCGGCGCGTTATAAATTATATTATTATTATTGTTTAATTAGTTGCCTAGCAATTAGTATCGCTGTCGTCTCACAGCAAAGATTCGAATTCCGGCTCGGGCGCTTCTCTCTGTGTGGGAGTTTGCGTTTTCTCTCTCTCCCCGTGCCCGCGTGGGTATTCGTCGGGTACTCCGGCTTCCTCCCACCGTCCAAAGATACACTGCTGCCTTATTTAATTATCCTGCTGAGTAAATTACCCCAAAAAAGTGCGCCCTGCGATGTACGTCATTGTTGCCGATTTGATGTTCTGATGTCGTTGTTGTTGCTGTTGTGCCGTTCTCTCCACAGCTCAGTGCAGCGCTTTTTAACCCTCGGGTGAAAAGCGCTCTAAAAGTGCAAAACGTATTATTACTAGCGCCACATCCTGGGTATTCCCCCGCCTTGCGCCCTCTGTCGGCCGAGATAGGCTCCACCCTTCCTCCCCTGCGATCCCTGTACAGGATTACAGGGTTCTATTTATGTTTGTTATTATTCATGGTTCAACGCACCAAGAGCAGCGCATCACCACGCGTAAGTAGACAATGGAGGTGGTGCTGCGTGAAGCATGGCCCTCTGGTTTACAGGGCCCTCTCTTGCCAACTCCCTCTGGAAAACCGGTAGCCACTTATCCTGCCGATGAGACACGGACAGTTCAAACCGTTTGCATGTTTTGCTCGCCGGAACAAATGCCGCTGCGCTAACTGGGAGGGGGGGGNNCGAGGCGCCGCGGGAGGGGGAGCATGGGGGGGGGGTCTGCGTGCGAGGGGCCCGCGGTCAGGATCCGATCTCAAACTCACGATGCGATCACGATAACGGATATCGCGATATCGTTTTTGATGTCGCGGTGTGGGCTTTGCCGTAACTTTGTGACCGCGCTTACGTGTCCGCTCATATCGGAGATTGACGTGACCCGTCGATGTTTGTTTTCACCGCGCGTTATATGGGGATCCCTCTGAAGGGATGTTGTTTACGCACAGCCGACAAGAGCGTTCGTATTCTCGACTGAGCGGGATGAGCATGCTCGTTAGAGTAATAATAGTTGCACTTCTAGTGCGCTTTGCACTCGAGGGTCACAAAGCGCTGCACAGATCTGTGGAGAGAACGGCATGTCAACAACAACAACAACATCCGAGTAAATAAATTAAAAGTAAAATAATGGCTATAAATCGGTGAAGGACACAAGTTGCTCAACTGCAGTTCATTCGGCAGCTACCATCTCGTGATCACAACTCTGCAATCTGATAATTGCGCACAAAGTGGAGACTCGAGAGATGGGCACAACATCGTTTGCAAGATGCTCTGCTTATCTCTCTCCGGGACGGGTTAGGGATAAAAGACAACGACGTAAAATAAAAGTCGAGCAACGAACGTGAACAGGAATCGGTACAAAGTAAGCACTGCACAACCGGATGAAGGGGAGGGGGGGGCTGCTGCAAACACAAGTCAATGTTGAAGTTAATTTCCTTGCAACGTCTCTAGGATATTGCGCACAGACTGACGGAGGCACAAGTCACACAACTCATTACCCGTACTGAGGCATGGCGCTGAAATGTACAACACAATGAAATCGCGTGGTCGCCCGGCTATCAATTGCGGCGATTATAATTGGCAAAGCAATTATAACGATAGCGACTATGAATAGGATATGTGAGCAACAATTATCGCGATATGCGAATATAGCGAATATGGGACGATTATCGTGGGTGTCGCTTTCGACGATACGCCTCGTTGCACAACCAAGTAGTGTTGTTGTTGACATGCCGTTCTCTCCACAGCTCTGTGCAGCGCTTTGTGACCCTCGGTTGAAAAGCGCTCTGGAAGTACAATTATTATTATTATTACTCACTGCCGCTGTCACTGCGTGACGCGGGATGGAAATGTCCACCGGGGAACCCAGCTTACCTGTCCTGTTTTGGAGGTGGGCTATCACTCATTTGGCCCAGCATTTGTAAGCTTGAATCAAGCAGCGGATTCCTAGAGCCGGCCCGACTGCGCGCGTGTGGGCGTTATGTGTGCGTGTCCGTGTGCGTCTAGGTAAGGCATGCACCGGGTCTGGCACAAGCGTTGTGTGTTGTTGTTGTGTATGCTTCGGTGTCACAGAACGGCGGGGAGGGTTGTAGTGGCTGGTGTGTGGCGGTAAGCGCGCTGAGCTATGAACCCAACGACGCTTATTCGGTTCCTGCTCATGGCCAACATCGGTGATGATTTTCTGAACCGGTCCTGGGTTTCCGCAAATTCGACTCCGCCTCAAATTAGTACTTGGCGCGGTGTGTTAACATTGTCACTAGGGAGACAAAGACGGCTGGGTGTGGTGCTGGCCACAGATTTCCTCGTACGCTGTGTTGGCCTTCATAGGCCCTGCTCGCTAACAGCACTTGACCCGACAGTCTGTGACGACTTTACGGGGGATATTTGTATTTGCGTGTTTGATGCGTGAATTGACTCCTGTGAAATCTCTCCACGTGGCCACCGCCTCCAAACGCTCCTTCAGTTCTCGGTTCGAGCAGAGAGGGTCTCCTCACGACTGGGAGGAGATGCGCTGTACGATGGCGCATCGTGCATCCAGTCCAAATCAATCGCGCTTCTCAATTCCCGTCTCGGTGTCTGTAAATCTTCAGCGTCAAAACACGGCTGGCAAGGAGGATGATAAGAGTCCTCGTCTCATCATCAGCGCAATCGTCTCATCATCAACTCGATTTGGATAGAAGTGGGTAAAGAGATGATTCTATTAAAACCCAAGCATTGCTTACAATCTGGTGTACAGGGGTTAATATAAAACAAATTCCAAAAATACCGTAAATTGGTGTAAAATTGTCTGGCTCTTTGAGAAAAAAAATAACACCTCCATACTTATGTAGATTTTCACGGCTCGATGCATAATAACTTTTCAAAGCTATTCCATCAGGATAACCTCGTCGAGGATTCATCCTCTCCCCTTCTTAGTCTCCCTTTCTTGACTTCCAACGAAGTAACATGTGCCCTGGTAAGGGAAATGGGGACCACGGAATTTACAAATAAATGCTCCAAAAAAACGTCAGCTCGTGACCTCTGCGTCTAGTCGCCGAGACAAGAGGTCAAGCCGGCCGTCGGGGCGAGGACAGTCATTACGTCAATCACGAACTGAGCCCTGGGGGCGTGAGGTGGCGGCGCCGCTCTTCGTCTGACGCAGAGTCGGGTTTGAGGCGACGTTGACAGAAGGACAGGACACGCGGACACGTGGATACGCGGACATGCGGACAGGAGGCCATGTGGACACGCGGATAGGAGTACACGCGGACACGTGGACACGCGGACACGCGGATAGGAGGACACGCGGACACGTGGATACGCGGATAGGAGAACACGCCGACACGTGGATACGCGGACATGCGGACAGGAGGCCATGTGGACACGCGGACACGCGGATAGGAGGACACGCGGACACGCGGACACCCGGACAGGCGGACACGCGGATAGGCGGACACGCGGACACGCGGACACGAGGACACGCGGACACGCGGACACGAGGACACGCGGACACGAGGACACGCGGACGATGCTCGGACTCTAGAGGAAACAAACGAAAGCCGAATGCGAAGGCCCGCAGGTGACGCCGCGTGAGTGGCAGCTAATAACGTGCAGCTATTATCCTGTCAACGCACCGCCAATGTGAGTCTGGGTGTGTGTGTGTGCGCTGCCCGTGTGTGAACGCGTGTTGTCAAACAGGCCGCTCCTAGGTCGACTCAGCCTTAAATGTACCCTGGTGCGGTGTGTGAACGGCAGCGCTCTAGGGCGACAGGCCAATTGGGCGCGGTGCAGGTCACACCAACCCGTTGTGTACAGGACCGGTCTTAATACGCGCTCGCTAACAGCGCGCTTTACGGGGTTTATTGTCTTCGTGTGGGTATATGGGCGGGAGGGTGTGCTGTGTGTGTGTCCTGGCAGAGTCACACAGCCCCGAGGCAGACTGGTGGTAGTGGTGATAATGCTAGTAAGTAATAATAATTGCACAATGTATGGTGGCGGTGGTGAAAGTGGTGGTGGTGGCCCTTTGATGGACTGGTGTGGAGCAGAAGGATGTGGAGCTGACTGGACTTGCCCAGGACTGGTATCAGCGGCGTTGAGATCGACCTCTGTGGAGGAGGTTCATGAAGGACGCTACGGGGAAGTTGGAGGCGGTCGCCCACCAGAAACAACGGAGAGAGGAGGAGTGATGCTTACAGCAACGAGCGGAGCGCAGGGCGGCTAAAGCTCAGCGAGTTGGCAGAGTAGGGAGGACAGCCGGAGCATCTGTCCGCCATCTCATTCGGTCGGCCCATAACACCTGGGTCTGTCCCGCGACCTCCTGTGGTCGAGTCTTCGACACTTCACGTGACCCCGGAGCGCACCTGGCCATGCAGAAACGCTTAGTGGCGAATAGAGGTTGTTGTTGTTGTAGTTGTTGGAGGCGGCGGTAGAGGTGAGGCTTCCGGCATTCCTCGGGGGGGGGGCAAGACGTGGTGGGGGGATGAGTACGGTTATAGTTTTCCTGGCAGCCATCATAGTGGCCCCGTGGCTCCAGCGGGTAACGGGATCCTTCGGCTCGCGTAAGCGAAGCGCCTTCGTTTTGTAATAACGCGCGATCGCAGCGAAGAAGACAGGCCGGGGAATTGGGAGTTATCCACCGACTCTGTTTTCCTTGGGAGTCGCTGCGATGGAGGCGTCTGCGTTCTCGTCAGCTGAGCGCATTCTTCAGCCAACGCTCTTCTGTAATCGTTCGGGATTAGGGATTGCCGCTAAATTGGAACTAACCGTAGTTATGTGGTGGTAGGGTGCGGGGGAGCGTATGGGAAGAGGTGGGGGGACGCAGCCTTGGCGTTACAGCATCCCTCGCGTGACATTAAAAGATCCCCCATATAGCCTCAGACTATAGGGTCAAGTGCCGTTAGCGAACACCTATGAAAGTCGACACGGCACACGAGGATCAGCATCACACCCGGCCGCCTTTGTTTCCTGAGTGGCAACATTTACACAACGGACCAGGTACTCGTTTGAGGTTGAGTCGACCTCGGGGAGGCTCGGGACAGGTTCAGAAAATCGTCAATAGTGTTGGCCGTGAGCGGGATTCGGACTGGGGTCGCCGGGTTTATAACCCAGCGCGCTACCCGCCGAGCCCCTGTTCCCCACACCACGGAGAGCGCATACACAGACAGGCGAAGTGTTTTCAATGCACACCGACAAACCCGCGTACACACGTAAGCCTTAAACTACGGATTAGAATCACCATTTGGCGAAGGAGTAATTTGGTGCGATTTTTTTCCGAAAATGTGCCGAGGTCGACAACATCATCATCATCATAGCTGGCGCATTTCCCTGTCATTACTGAAGCTGTTGTTTAAAAAAAAAAACCGCTGTGATTTGCAGTCAGAACTTCAACACGAAACCCGTTTTCCAGATATTGGTCTCCCTGTCAGCCGCGACGGTGTCATCACGAGCTGTATCGATGAGACGTCAGTTACCGTGTGCGGGGGTCATTCGAAGGGGTCATCGCGAGGGTCGGCAGGTGTTGGTCACGGTTCAGCGGAGCGCGACGGCACGCAGGGCCTCCGGGTGACAAACACAAGCTATGGGGCCCAACGTTTCGTGCAGGGAATAAAGGAGCCCGAACCCCCACCCCCTCCCCCCCCCAAAAAAACGAGTCACGAAACCCGCGACGCTGCCAAGCACAGATTATCCATCGGCTGTGAAAAAGCGTGATCACGCACGTCTGCTGTGAAGCAGACGTCGAGGCGGGCGTCCCCGTCCCAGCCTCTCTCGCCGCCCGACTCGGGTTCCTCGCAACAAAGCGCATAGCGTGCGACGCCACCCGAGCTCCCGTGTCGCGGATTCGCTGCCCAGGCTTTCGTGCCGGGTGGGAGCGGGAACCCCCCCTGGGTCAAGCCGCGTGTGAACGATCGATACAGCGAGAGTTCCCTCCCCCGGCACGCACGGCAGAGCGGCTACAACCCCACAATTATAACAATAGCGACAACAACATAAAGTAGACTTCTTAAAGACAAAGATCCCCCGTATAGCCTTCACACATGGTAGGGGCAGGTGCTGTTAGCGTGTAGCGGCTGTGAAGACCGCACAAACTGGCACACTGCGGCTACGTGACTCGCCACTGAGTAATCAGTGTCACTGATTACACAAAGAAATCCATGATTATGGTTAGAGTTTTCATTTTTGAGCATTTTGTTACCGTTCGTGTATCTGCCTTTTGGTTTTAATGCGTTATTACGTTGCTCGTGTCGGAAGTTTGTTGCGTCGCAGGAATCCCGTATCTAGAGCTTGCAAACTTACTGGGAACTTTCTGCTATAATAATGAACATCTCTCTATCTGGTGTTAGAGATAGGAGCCAGTGTTAGAGACAGGAGACAGTGTTGGAGACAGGAGCCGGTGTGAGGTGTAGGAGACAGTGTTACAGGTAGGAGTCAGTGAGAGAGATATGAGCCAGTGTTTGAGATAGGAGCCAGTGTAAGAGATATGAGAGAGTGTTAGACTTTTAACTTTTAAGTCCGATTTTATTGCTCTTCCGAGCAAATTTTCCAACAATAAAATATTCAAGAAATTCAATGTACAATATGTACAGCCATTTACACCCCGTGACCTACACCCGCTTCAAAACAGTTTACAATTTATAAGGCGAACACATTAATTCGATTTGAATATACACATACCCCTACTCACAATGACAGCAAATTATTAGCAGCAGTGGCATGCAACAATGTATACAATCAAGACAGTATACAGTATATACAACTGTTTACAGAGAGCGTGAGAGAATTATAGGGTCTGAGAAAGAGAAGGTAAGACCCTCAGAAATAAGTGCAAATTAAAACGTGAACTTGAGAGCCCCATGAGTGTCCATGCACAGAGCCTGCCCCAGCGCTTCAGGAAAGTGGGGGCGTCTCCCCGGCGTTTTTGTAGAAGACGCTGCTCCAGGCGGAGTCACGCCTTGATGAGGCCCTCGGTCATCGCTGGTGCGGAGCTTTCATCCGCATCACCCTGCAGCAGCTCCTTACGGGTTAGAGAAAGGTGTGAGAGATAGGAACCAGTGTTAGAGACAGGAACCAGTTTTAGAGATAAGAGCCAGGGTGAGAGATAACAATAATAATATTTGCAATTTTAGAGCGATATTTACCTGAGGATTACAAAGCACTGCACAGAGCTATGGAGAGAACAGCATGTAAACAACAACAACGCCAAAGAAGATCAATTAATATAAAATAATGGCTATAAATCAATGAGGGACATAAAATAGCAGATTAAATAATTGTTAAACAAATAAAGGAAGGAATAAGGGTTCCTGAGCAGGCGCAGGTCAACAGCGAGCCATCATCCGAGCACAACAACAGTGAGCAGCATCAACAAGCCTAGCCAGAGGACTTCAATGTTTTACGGAACTAGTGAGTCTTGAGACGAAATTTGATTATGCCCAGGGACTCAGCTGACCGAATCTCCAATGGCAGGGCATTCCAGAGTCTGGGAGCAGTGCGCGAGAAGGCTGTCACTCATCGAACGGAGGTGCGATCTGGGCAGAGGTAGCAAGCCCGTGTTGAAGGATCGAAGTTGTGTTGAGAAGGGTACCTGAAGTATGTCACCGATGTTTGTCGGAGCAGCGCCAGTGAGAGCCTTGTAGGTGAGGAGAATAGAAGCCAGTGTTAGAGATAGGAACCAAGAATTGAAACGCGTCGAGCAGGAGTTTCTCTCTGTGAGGAGTAGACGTTGCCACTGCGTCTTCCTGTTGAAGTATCAGAGCGAGGAGCCGTAACAGCGGAGGGAGTTCTTGCTCTGGAGGCCTTGTTCGTGATGAAGACACAATGACGACATTCGTGGTGATTTGTCAATCGGCAAAGTGGGCCGCCTGAGTCCTACCGCCACCCTCTCCACCGCTGCTCCTGACCGCATCGGTTGGCGCAGCCTGCACCTGAATGTTCCGTCAGTGTTGCTGCTCGACTCCTTCACGAGCCGTGCGTGAGACGCAGGAGAAGCGATGAGGCCGTCATGGGGCCCGACAAGAGTGGAGGAGGCAGCCGAGATGCGCATCGCATCGGCGCCCAGAAGGAAGCAAAAGGCGACGTGTGGAGGTATAATTAACATTGGCCCCGTGACCTCTTGACCCAGAGCTGGAAGACTGAGACCATAATTAACAGATTGCGGTTGTTGTCAGCCTGTAATTACGCGTGGCTTTCTCATCAAGCGGCAGCCCGGCCGTGTGATTAAAAAAAGCCCCATCCCATCGCCGTGCCTTCGAGCGGCGCGTTAAAGCGGCTGATCGGACACCCTCTGTCGTCACCGAGGGAACGCGTCTCATTAGAGTCCACGGAGGTACGAGGCACAACGTGTCCGGTTACAGAGGGGACACCGCTCGTCGCTCTCGCCGTGACCCAGGCTTTCATCATTTACGACGGAAATTAGGGAGGTCAAGCGCCGGCTGTGTCAGCTGATGATCCGTCATCCCACGGCGCCGAATCGCCCGTCTCCCGTCGTTCTCTTCCTCACTTCACCCTGGTCGATGATGTTTTAATAATAATTTATGATGGCAATGCGTAACCGTGCCGCGTGACCGCACGCCGTCCGTTCAGCGTCCACGGTATTCGTTCGAAGAGAGATAAGCGAGGACTAAGGCGGCCACGTGGCGCTAACATTTGCCAGACATTGAGTCCCGCATGTTATGATGGTATCAGAGCAATTAATCAGTGGGGTGGGTTTTTTTTTGTTATGTTGTGGGAGGTAACCGCCATGTGGTGCGGCTCGATGACTGATACGAGCGCTGTCACGATCAGCCTCGGCTCTGGAGGCTCGTGGAAGGATGTGAATGGATCGTTGAAGGAAATCAAGTTGCAGTAACAACAGGGAATAGATCTGTGCCCTCCCCCCCTATCCGAACAATTAAATATCGCGGCCAAATCACAGCGAGCTGGCACAGCAGGGAGCACAGGGCTTCCCACCACTCCTAGTCATCTCATTAAAATTACCCCCGACGCTTAAGATTGTCCACCGACCTCCTGCCGGTGAAACTTCAACACCTAATGTTTGACGCAGCGTTAACATCTGCGACCACCACAGAAAGAAGGTTCTGCCTGAAGCGGTTCGATTCCCGGCTCAGGCGCCTTTCTGTGTGAAGTTTCTGTGTTCCGCATGTGTTTCCTCTGGGTTCTCCATTTTCTTCCTACGCTAAATTAATTAGCCAATAACATCATAGGACGCAGTGTCCAGCAAATGTTGGCGCCAGATGACTGCCTTCTCCCTCCCTCCCCCCTTCCCCCCGCGGTTTCCTCGCTACGCCTCGATACCCGTGTCTAGTTCGTGACCAGGCGTGGGATTTGGGCAGCGCGTTGCGACATCGCGTCATCGTCAATCTCAATGCGGCATCAGAGTGCCCTCTACCCCGCAACCGTCGTGAGTGTGCGCGCCTGTGGGTGCGTGCGGGCGGAGCGCCTGATCGCCAACCAGGCGGCCTGAGTTGGATTCCTTACCACGGCCCTAACGTCAGTGCGGCTCGCAGAGAGTTTATGCTGAGCCTCCCGCAAGGTCGACAAGGCATCACGTGCATACCTGGCACGTTATGGAAACATGTCGGGGCAGGGGAGACAAGCGTCTGGGCCATGTGGCTTTATTAGGCGTCGGTTAACGGCACTTTCGCTAACAGCCTATAAAGTCTATACAGGCCATGTTTGTCTCTACGAGAGACAGGGAGTGTTTGAGACTCGGACCGCATGACCCAGACTCCATCCGTCCGGTGGGG
>JAZEWT010000018.1:11881857-11900617 GCA_036362905.1 Mordacia mordax
AACGCAGTCAAGTCATCATTTATCAGGGAAGACCCCACTGAGGGCTCTCTATTGACAAGGATGATCAACTCCTCTTCATGATTAGGAGCGGACGCAGCCGAACATGGGGCAGAATAGCGGCTGAGCGCAGAGGAGAGTCCTGGGCGTTAAGCTGTCGACCTCCACGCCCAGAAGGAAAACCTCTCTATCGGGGGGCTTCGCAAGCCACTGGAGGCGCTATATTCAACACAACGCAACCGCAACTTAGAATCGATTCGTCATGCGAATCGCAGAATTCGTGGCAAACAACCGCGGCCCGCCTTGGCCCGGTGAGCGATTGCCGTCACCGCTCAAGCTTTCTCCAAAAAGCCTCTCCTCGCACACAGCCGCCACCCCGCGTTCGCACATTCGCAGCCACACGCAGACAGGCAGCAGCCAAGTGTTGAAGAAAACTTTATTGCTGTTCAATTAGGAAAAGAAATAACTATACAAATGGGGTGAACGGACAGGACACAAATATAAACAATCGATGTGTGTATCCAACTCGCGTCTTTGGTCTTCTCCAAAGAAGCGGCGCCGGCGAGCGGCGCGTCGGGCGTGTTTGGCCCGCAGGATCCGCGGAACACGCGGAACACGCGGCCTCCACGAGGTTACCGAGCGCTCCCACGCGGCTCCTCGGGGGTGTTAATCGTGGTCGATTGGTGGGACCGACGATCGCTTCAAAGACCACCAGATGAAAACAAAAATAACCGGTTCGTCGCATACGTATCGAAATGTCCCGACGATAAAACAAGCGTCCGGGGCCTGCGCGCGCGCGCGCGTCGGTACGTGCCACTCCGCCACAACGGCGGTAGCAACGGGTCACGGGACCGTCTGCTCGAGCCGCGCCATGGCCCAGGTCGGTGGAGCGGGTTACGCGGCAATGCGCCGGCAGGCGGCCCGAACGGCCACGTGCGCTGATCGGTTCGACCGTCGCTGTCATTGAACGGGGTTCAGTTATGGATTCTGACAAATGACGGCGAAAAGTCGACAATCCGGCACTGGACAGGCCACGAGCTGCCGCCCCCACGGGCAACGAGATGACCAGACGTGCGCAAGCTACAGCGGGCGGGCCGCTCTGCACGCGCTTCAGAGAGACGGGGGTGGACGGCCTGACCGCCCCGGCTGCCGGCCGCCCTGATTGCTGAGAGCAACAGCCGCGGGGGCAAACAGCTCGTCATGTCCGCACGACGACACGATCCGTCTCTGCTCGCCCACATCCCGTGAGTCGTACCGCTTACTCCGTCGCTCTCTTCAGTGTTCAGTGCGAGGCAGGACCAGCAAGGCACAGATGCAAGGCCAAAAACGACGACGTTCCTTACTTACAACGGTCATCAGCACGTGGTGTGAGGGTGTGAGGGCGGGCAACGGGAAGCGGGGTCTGGCGGGGGGGGGGCTTCTGTCTTGGAAGGCATTTGACCTCTCACGCTGGCCGGATGAGGTGGACGAGATAGAGAGTACGAAAGCAGCCAAATAAATGAGCTATCGAAGGCTCGTCAGAGGGACGGCGTCACCCGTGTTGGTCCGTGCGGCGGGTGTCGTTTTGTGTGCGATACTGTCGCACGCCCGTCGACCTGAGAGTCCGCCAAACGACGCACGGCAGTAGACCCAACGCTCACGCAATACCACTTTTCACCAAGTCACCATTATGCAGTTAGAAACCGCACAACCGGTAACGATGCGGAGCTCAAAACAATTTGTGAGGACAAAGTGCGGTTTCCGGGGAAGCAAACGCCACCGTGCTGCGTACGCGGTGGCAGGACGTAGGGGTTGCACGAATCACCGGGGCCACGGAACGTGATCTACCACGAAAGGTGGACAACCTCTGTCGGTACAGAGATGCAATTCTACTAGCGCAACAGCGAGGTGATCCGCGGACGCTGCAGAACCAGCGGATCAACGAGCAGCGGCGCCGCGTTCACAATCAATCGCCGGGACGATCCTCGTTCTGTGGCAAACTGCCCGTGGGACTGGATCGCTGGAACTTCGAACCCTGGACTGGTGGCCCATCTGCCCGGCTTCGGCTTGCTTAAGAAAAATTAAGACATTCAGCATCAATAGGAATAAATTATAAAATTATTTACAAACTTGACTTTCATTAAATAGCTTCACAATTTCTTCGACGGAAGGGAGAAAAAAAAAGACCCAACCTAATTTATTTTCTTTACCAAATTTAGCATAACGAGTCTGTACAGCCCTTGCATATGTGCGTTCGGGTTCAAAGAGTGTTTATCAGCATTGAGAAACGTCTTTTAATCTGTGGCATGCACGCACGCACGCGCCTATATGGGCGCGCCTCCACGGGCGTCAGACACAGGCGCACGCGCGCGTGCGCGCCTCCGCGTGCGTCCACTTTTTACATTTATTTCACAGCAAAAGAGCGATAACAGAAGCCCGCCACCATAGTGCGTGTTCCTCCCAGCCACCTAGAACAATTCCTGCTGCAGCGTCGCTCGGCCGCCCATGCTCGCCGCCGCCCTCTGTGTCGTCACGGCCACTTCTTCGGCGCTGGCGCTGCCCCGCAGCAGCACGAAGGGGGTGCTGCTGCCCAGCGAAACGGGCTGCGGGGAGAACAGCGTCTTGCCGTAGCCCGGCGCGGCCTTTCTGGCCGCAGCGGGATTCCCGGCTGGGTACACCGGTGAGCATGGACAGTCCCTGTACGCCGGAGACTCGGGGCCGCCGGTCTCCTCTGTGTCCAGGTGCAAGCCGCACCGGTGGCCCGGCAGGCAGCTGCGCCTCTGTTCCTCCGCGTCCTGCCATACGTCATCTGTCGAGCCGTCCGTCATGTCCTCGTCGTCCTCGTAGCGCTCGTAGCCCTCGGTACGGAAGCCGTTGCCGTGGAAGCCGGAGGAGCAGTCCATGGACCCGTCGTCTCCGGGCTGCGAGTAGCAGCCACTGCTCGACGTCTCGCTCTCATCGCGGGAGCAGCGGTAGCGCGGCGTCTCGGCGCGGAATCGCGACGGGGCGCAGCCGTCGCCGACGCCACTGCCAGCGCCGCTCAGCTTCATCCCCGAGAAGCGGCTCTCGCTCAGCACGTAGTCGAGCTCTAGCGGGTCGCTATCGCTGCTCGTTAAGATGCCGGATGGGAACGACGGAGGGGTCGCCGCCCGCGCCGCGGCGCCCATGCCGCCGGGGCCAGCGCTGCCCTGCCGCGATGCCGCAGGCTCCAGGCGGGTGGCGTCGGCATGGCGCCGGCGGTCCTGGCTCGCCCGCCACGACACGCGGCCGAGCGTGGCATGCGTCACCGGCACCCGCGCCGGCATGTCCCGACGTGGCAGTTCCGGTGAACTGGGAAGAGACCTGCACGTCCGCAAAGGCACTAGCGTGAAGTCCACATCCGGCGGGCCGGCCCACTCATCTTCATCCGCCAGCTGCTGCTGCCGCCGCTGTGCTTTCCGCGGCGTCGCCTGCGGGCCCTGCCTGGCGCCGTCTGCGACGTCCTTTGCCGGCTGGTCGAACGCCAGGGGCGCCATCATCGGCCGCGTTGGCGTGTCGAAGAACTTGACGCGCCCCCCTTTGAGCTCCTTGCGCGATGAGAAGGGGTTCACCTTCCCGCCATTGGCGCTGCCCGGGGTGTAATACGGGTCCATGACGCTCACCACTGCCCCCCGCGGCTTCGAGCGCGGGGAGAAGACGTCCGAGTGGCTGCGGGACAGCCGCGTGTCCAAACGCGGGCGCGGGCTCTTCCACGCCAACTCGCCATCCCCTGGAGGCGTGTCCAGAGGCTTGGTGCGCTTGCACCCGGGCCCCTTCTCCCGCGTGCCTGCGGGAGGAATGATCGCGCGCGTCGTCGTCACGTCATGTGTCGTCGTCGACGGCGGCGATCGAACGACCTCTGAATGGAGGCCGGTCCAAAAATGGCCACCGTCAACACATCTCATGGTCAATTGAACTAGCATGGTTACAAGCTTGGTAGCTTGGCTGAGAGCGGCCAAGATCACTCTCTGTCTGCGTGATCGTGAGTGGGCGCGGTGCCCAGATGGTTTCCACCATGAGTCGGTGGTCGAAGGTAATGCGTGGGTACTCCCGTCTCCTCTAAGACTTCCGTCCAGCGTAGAAAAGTAGACGAACGTCCATACAGCTGGGCCACAAGGGGCTGCCGTGCGGGCGCAGGCCGGGCCGTACCTGGCTGCCACGAAGGCTCGGCGCCACCCGGCTGGCTGTCCGGCGGGCCGGTCTCCGCGCTCTCCTCCTCGATACTACGTCTCAGCTCCTCGAGTGTTCGCTCCACCTCGTCGAAGCTTGGCCGCAACTTGGGGTCCATCTGTGAGTGGAGCGGCGGGGATGAAGGCAGGGCGAGGGGGTTAGGAGAAGTCACGCGTGGACCGGGACTGCTGTTTCGGGAAGAAGTGAAATGAACGGCGATGTTGACGTGCGCTGCTAGGTGCTGGCTTGGAGCGGCCTCGCACCCTTCTCAATTTTATAAAACGCCGGTGGAACTGCCCATCACCATCTGTGTTCCCTAGCCTTTACAATTAAAGTAATAATCATCATCATTATCAATATCTGCTTAATCCTGTTTCGGGTTGCGAGAGGCTGGAGCCTATCTTGGCAAACAGAGGGCGTAAGGCAGGGCTATACCCAGGATGTGACGCCAGTACATCACAGGGCACTGGTGGAAATTTACTCAGCAGGCCAATTAACCTAGCAGAGCGTGTCTTTGGAAGGTCGGAGGAAACCGGTGTACCCATTTTGTTGTTGGCCACTTTACATTTGGGGCCTTTGGGCCTGACCTCGGCAACAGGGCTAAAAAGGATCGATGCGATAAATCGGCACTGTAACGCAGGCGAGGCGGGCCTTGCCTGGAATGGCGGCAGCAGTGCGTGCAAACACTAGGTGGGCGCGGGCCATTCCACTTGACGAGCAGGCACCTGGTAGGGCCGAATAACACTCGCGTGCAATTTCACCCTCGCGGCACCAAAAGACTCCCAGCACCAACATCATCATTGCCACAGCTGGCGGCGGCGGTGGTCGCGGCCTCCCATGTGTTCGGGATTAGATTTCGCCGTGCGCTTTGTGGACGGATACTTCCCGACTCAAACGGACGTCAGGGTGATTTGTACAATAAAGAGCTCTTTCACTCCTCGCTTTGATGCCTCGCGTCAACGCTTTAAACGGGTTGGAGACGCCACGGATGCCTGCGTGCAGCGGGGTCTGAGGTGGAAATGCCCCAGTGTGTTTTTTGACAGGAGGCCACTTCAGAAGGGCAGTGCGCGATCCGTTTCGGCCAGGTGCAAGGGTGGGGGGGGGGAGGTGTGCGCAGGCAAAGAATCAAATTTAAATAATTCTAGCTTGACTTTACGCGAGGAATTTAAAATCTGCACGCATTTCTCCTCCACGGGTTTTGGCGGCCGCGCCAATCTCCGCCGCGTTAACGGGTCACTACACGTGTCGTTCGGCACGATGTCCGACGTTTTACCTCCAACCTCTAAGCGCCGGGTGTTAGTCCAGAAACTGAATAAATGCCGTCACCTGAATTTTGGTTTGTACTTGAGGGCAGCGCGATGGCACCGTGAGTAGCGCTGTTGCCTCAGAGCAAGGAGGTCCCCGGTTCGGATCCCGGCTCAGGTGCCTTGTTGTGTGGAGTCTGTGCATTCTCTCTCCCCGTGCCCGCTTGGGTTTTCGTCAGGTACTCCGGTTTCCTCCCATGATCCACAAGCAACGCTGCTGCCCAGGTTAATTGGCTTGCTAAGTGAATTGCTCTTCGTGCCCTGCGATGTACTGGTATCACAGACTGGGTATAGTCCACCCTGCACCCTCTGTCTGCTAGGATAGGCTCTGCATCCCCCCACGACCCTCTGCAGGATTAAGCACACACGGATACTGACTGCCTGATTGACTTTTCAGAAGATGGTCCCGGGCAAGGTGCAGGGAAAAAAAAAACATCTTAGCCGATACCACGCGGCACGACATGGAAACGCAGTCACTATCATCGCTACTGTATATCCCAATTAGTATACAAATTTCGGCCCAGCTGCGTTCGCATAAATGAATTGGTTTTTTTTGAATGGTTGCATATGCTTCTTCCTTTTGTTGTGCTAAACAATTAAAAATGTTGCTGTGCCATTGTTGCACTTTTTAATGTCTTTGCCTATTATTATTTTGTAAAAAAAGAATGAAGGTTTTACCATTTCTGGCAAATATATAGGTGTTAAGATCTTAGAACACCAAAATAGACACCTTTCATTATTATTTCTATACTATTTTATTATTGTGCTGTGCAATCTTGAGTGGTTGCCCTTGATTTCATGATTATGGTTGGGGTTTTATTTTCGGACAAGTTGGTGTTGCGAGTAAAATGTTACCGATTATGTTTATGATCAAGTTAAGAGTTTAATTTTACAGAGATAGGAGCCAGTGTTAAAAATAGGAGACAGTGTTAGTGATCAGAGGCAGTGTTAGAGATAGGAGCCAGTGTTAGAGATAGGAGCAAGTATTGTATCACAGGAATCCCACATCTGGAGCTTGTAAGGTCACTGAGTACTTTCTGCTATAATAACACACATCTATCTATAAATACCGGACAGCTGCGCTCAATTATATCGACCGCATGTACATATTTTCTCTCAATAATTCAGCAATTACAGCAAAGCCTTGTTAACTTTTCGCCCTGTCGGTTTCACTCCGAGCGGTGGTCAGCGGCGTGTAATTGCGGCGCGGCACGCCCTATTTGCGGCGGACCCGTGTGACAGGCGAGCGTGCACGTGCGCCGCGTGCCGCTACTCACGTTGCAGCAGTTGAACGCGAGCTGCAGGAACTCAGAGGGGCAGTCTCCGACCATGTGCTGGAAAGCCTCGTAATCCAGGCCAAAATTCTGCAAAAAGGACGCAAAGGAAAACAGCGAGAGACGCATTAATTATCAGCTTGTTCGCGGAGACGAGGAGATCGGTCCCAGAGAGGGTCAGGTGTCGCACGCTGCCGAGAGGCGCGTGCAAGCCCCGTTCCATTTCCCCCATTCTTCGGTTAATGGAAGGTGCAGGAAGTGGTCTGAAGGCCGCAAGCGAGCGAGGTTGATCCTGTCAGTCTCGCCCGCGGCCAAGCGCGACGTGTGATCCAGTGTCGCAACACGCTCAAAACCACAGAAAGTGTTGCGACAAAGCACACGGGTGATAAAGGGTGCACGCGAATCAAGGATGCCATGTCAATAGACATGGCAGCCTCGATTCACACTACATTGGAAAATCGAAAAAATGGAAGAAGGGCTTGTAAATATCGTGACTCGTGTATGCCTGATGGTGGGAAAATATCCACACGGTTTTCTTGGGAGAAAGATTCAAAGCTGGGAATATAAAGGTGTGTTTACATACAGAAACATTGTCCTCACAGTCGGATACAAACAATAAGCTTGCCGTGTGCCAAGCCGTGGCGAGGAATGGGGATGGAGTTGCCAGGCTCAGACCTCAGTGCCGGACACTTCACCCACACTGCATGCTCGGCATGAACACAGAATGCCGCTCAATCACGAAGCTCAACGACAGATTTGTTTCACCGTCAGACGCAATGAGGGACGACCGGCCATTATATGCGATACAATATTATGGTCCAGAAAATGAGCAGTCATTACTGTTTAAAATTCCACTGCTGGAGAGAGCTTGACGCGTATTAAATTCTAAAAGTCCAGCGAAGCCGATAAAAGTGTAATTGCTCTCATTAAAATGTAAAGTGGCAAGCAGGCAGGGCCGACTACAACGCGTTTCATACAAGCAGTGCCCTGGTTAAAAACAAACTCTAATTACTCCGCAGATTTCCCTGGGGAGCCCATAAATTATTGGCATTAAGTAAAGCCTGACATATGAGCGCCATGACCCCATGTCACCGGCACCAACCCCCATGCCCCTCCGATGCATCGTCAGTACCGTGCAGAAACACATCAGAGCGCTTCGCAGCACAACCTACGAAGTCCGATTTACCACGGCGCCACCTTTAGCGCGCGGTGCATGGCACAATAGTTAGCACACCGGGCTAACTAAGGTTTCTCTCAAATACCCGGTGTCCACCTCTGTCCACCCGGTAGCACGAACGGGTCGATCGCCGCTAGAGGATCGGTAGCTCGTGTGCAGTCGGTTGAAGTGTGGAGGAGGCCAAACACCCTCTCTCAGTGGGGATGCGAATAAACGATCGCAGGGCAGCTCTTTCATCCGACTACGACGGCACTCAGCTGGGGGACGTCAGAGCGGCGGCTGCGATTGTGCAACGCAAACAACCCGCACCACCGAGATGGCGTCTTTGTGGGTGGCCAAGCAGCGTTACCGCTCAAGTCGCCCGCAGAAGTCGCCGCCGCCGTCAAGTCGGCATGGAAGCCACCACAGCAGGAGGGCCGTGCCACGGCCAAAATAGCCAACTTGCAGCGCATTATGAATATTCATAAAACATCTCAGTCATGGCCGCAGATCAAAGGGAGGGCGGTCTCGAGGGCCTGGCCCCTGACAAACGCTCAGCATTGGTGGCGGTGGTGGTGTGGGTGGTGGTGGTAATGGCACTAGTGGGAGAAGCCTTGGAGTGAGGACTTTGTGGTTTCCAGTCACTGGGGGCCTGGAGGATCCTCACTCCTGGAGAAAGGGCAGGCGCCAGCGCCTCTCCGTTAACATTGAGTTCATCTGGGGGGGAACAATGGTGCCATTGTGCACTTTCAAATGCCACGGTGCTGTCAAGCTCGACCACTATACACATATCGGAATGGGTGTTATCTGGATAAGCGCTGCCAAAATCTGTATCGTGGGAATAATTATTTATTTTTTATCTGGTGAGCCAGACATAATTGAAAGAAGAAGCTTATCTGAAATCCAGATTCTATCTCAACATGCTTTGTGAAAACTGGTGAAACGTATGTAAACTGGTGAAAAGTATGTAAACATCCAGAGAACTGGCATCGGAACATTTAGAATCAGAAACAATTACTTTGAGTTTTCAAAAGCAAAATGACAAATCAGGCAGAGCCGAGTTTAAAAACAATCCCCCCCCCACACCACCTGGGAAAACCCCACTGCAGTTCTCCACCAGATTGTTATATTGTTGTTGTTTTCAACTTAAAAAATAAACGGTTTGGAGAGCCACACTGCTCATTGGTAAACATCCCATGCAAGCTGGAATTGGGCACGAATGAAAGCACGGGGCGTGGACCGTCCGCCAAACTCCGTGAACCGATGTGAGCTCCTCACGCCCATCGGGCACGTACTCTGCGAATTGCGCGTTTATAACAAGAAGCAGGTGGACGCGTGTGAGCTTCCTCTTTCCGTGCCGCTCAGCGCGGCTCTGAAATAACACGGCCACGGTGGAAGTGGTGGCAAAGCTCCTGCCTAACGGCTGTGCCGCCGCATCGGAACGCCGACGCGGCTGCGTGCGGATGACACGCGGCTTGCCGAGTCCAATCGTGCCGAGTGCCGGCTGCTCTCCGTTTATGTCCGCACAAGAAACGCTCTGCCCCCGGTCACGGATGAGCTTAACCACCCACATACACACATGCGTGCGCACGCACGCACACGCATCTAACCGCCAACCCCCACACCCGCTCGCCCCAGCCCTGAGTACAGTATCTCGTGAGATCACACGGCTTGCCCCGTGATGGAGGCGTGCATGTTTACACTGTAACAGTGGTGCTGTTTCAAATTCAACGCACCCTTATTTGGGATAATGGCAGGGCCTGTGCCAGACAGCCAAGACCTTCACGGCAACGCCATATAAAGCCCTATAAATGACTTTTATATAGAACTCTGTGTTGCTATATTCGGGAAGAATGATATTGGAGATTATTTTGTTCAACAAGTGGGTTTTAAAGCAGTTGCTCTATGGCAGCGTTGGATTAACTGCTGCATTATGGGTACTTTTTTGCCAGTATACATATATAAGATTACAACAGGTTTTACCGTATCTGGTGATTATGCAGGTGTTAAACAGGTGTTAAGATCTTAACACCTGCATAATCGCCAGATACGGTAAAACCTGTTATAATCTTATAACTGCTGCATGTGCTGATAAACACACCACGCCATACTGACGCCCGCGACACCCAGATTCAATGTCGTGTCGCCGTCCTACGCAAAACGGACCCCACCCTTGCCTCCCAAATCCATCGCCGCATGACCCACCCGTCACCATCTCCGGCCGATCAGCCGAAACCGGTACGCTGGGGAGTCTACACCTGAATCGGAGAGGGGGTGCCCGCAGCTTTGTGAATACAGATCCGCACACGCACGCACACTCGTTGAGGCTGCCAGCCTCCCCCCCCCGTCACCCCCATGTAAATATCTCCCGCAGCACCGACACACTTTTCATCCGTCGTGCGTGTTTTTCCTCCACCGCAGTACCTCATAGCGCCATGAATGAACGCTTTCAGCGTGGAGCAAGGAAGGCTCGAGCAGCACACAGGCCTCCCCCCAACGCTCCGCACGGCGAGCCTGCGCCGCGCACGCGCTGGCCGCGTCATTCGTGAAGCTGCCCCCCGGGGGAGGGGAACCTCCTCGGGTGGTGAGAGGGGGGGTACGGACGCTCATGAACTTGACTTCGATCGTTCCTCCTGCCGTCGCTCCCGGTGCCACGGCATGCACGACCTGCCGGCGCGCAGTCCTCTCACTGCCGCGAGCGTTAGCGCACGGCTGACGACTCGTGGCTCGTTAAGCGAAACGGGTTGTTTCTGCACCGAAGTGGGCGAGGGGCCGGCGGAAGCCATGGAGGGAACTGCCGCACTTCGACCCGACCCTGTGCCATCGCGTGGCTGCATGTGCCAAGAGGCCGGTAGAGACGCACCATTCCCGGCGGTTCTGGGTCGTTGGCGAATCTTTGATGTGCTGGAAACTTTTCTTTGATGTGTGAATGCGCTAGTTTGCAGATGCCTGCTTTCATTAGCACAAATGCAGCAGCATGGCGGTGCGTGTCATGGTCTCTTGTGTCCAGCCACCCTTTCTTGGGGCAAGTGTTTCACTCTCCTCGAATAAAGTTGGTCTTTCTGCCCACCAAGTTCTGGAAACCTCGTGGGTCAAGGTGGTGGAGGCCAATCGGGCAGCCACAGGCATCATTCATAGATAGATGTTGATGGGGTTTTTTTTCACAGCAGAAAGTATACAGTGATCTTGCAAGCTCTAAACACGGGATCCCGAGACACAACAATTTGAACAACTGCTAATATGGTGACTGTCAGGAAAGAGGCTTGCCTGAGGCCTTTGTTACAAGAAACCCTTGAAGTTGGTGTAGAATGGACGCTCCTGCACACCGCCTCCCTGCGTACCCCATAACATCCCGGGTGCACTCTCAGTGCCACGGGGACTTCATCGCCCGCCGACAAGAGCGCCGCTACACGTCCCTAATTCACCTCGGGCAGCATTCTCCGCTAACGAATCAATCAACGAGAGTATGCCATCTCCCACTTCCTCGGTTCTCCCCGAAGCCACTCGCGGCAGGAGCAGGCGAAACAAGTCGCATCCCCTATTTGCCAGTCTTGCGGGGGCCCCCTCCCCACGTCTCTTCGCTCAGCACCCAGAGAGCACCAGCAGCGCCTAATTGGCTGTCACAAATGAATAATTGGTTTCCGCCGAATGTCGGCGAGTCGCTTGCCCTTTATTTTTGAGCAGGTGAGCGCTCACCGGGGATGCAAGTGGCTCTTCCGGGCATCGACTAATTCGAACCCGTTGCCTAACACGCGCACGTCCCCAGATGACGTCCGTTGTAACGCATCGGGCCGGGCTCGCTGCCTCCCAGGGCTCATTTAAATAAAACGCTTTGCCGCCGACGTCAACAGAAACAAAGCGAGTGTGGAATCAACAAGCACACGGCACCGACTCCGCTGCAGGCTTCTGACGCACTTTTAAGTGGCTCGCGCGGGACAATCGGAGAAGCCTTCACATGGAAAAGGACTCGAGTGTTTATCCTTCTTCATCGTCAAGGGGACGGGCGGCACGGTGGCGCAGCGAGCAGAGCTGTCGCCTCGCAGCAATAAGTCCTAGGTTCGATTCCCACCTCGGGTGCGTTTCTGTATGGAGTTGGTGCGTTCTCTCCCCGTGCCCGTGCGGGTTTTCATCTGGTAATTCTGTTTTCTCCCACCGCCCAAAGAAACGCTGCTGCCTAGGCTAATTGACCTGCCGGAATAGGCTCTGGTCCTCCCGTGACCCTGTGCACTATTAAGCAGGTATTGATAATGGATAAGTGGACAACGGAGCTGGGACAATATTTATTTAACACAAATTAATTGGGGAAGAAGGAAAGGAGGCGCAACGGCGGCGATCTCTGCTGAGCCTGGCATCTGGAAGGGTGTTGATGCGGCCCAGCGGTAGTGCGTTCACCACAATGGCCATCCTGGTTATTACTGTGCGTGCAAGTAACCATAATGATAATAATACAACGTCTGGTCTGTATGTACTATTTGAAGACTTGGTCAGTTATTAGGCGCTAGTGCAAAAGTCCAATTTTTTCAAATTTTAACAATATCTGCACATTTTATGATTTTGGATTCTAGAAACGAACCGTCACTCCATTCGGTACCCGAATGCCCCAGAACACTCTTGAAAATTAGACTCTCCCTGGTCTCTTACTTTATAACCTGGTTAAACAAAATCAACCTGAAACTTGACTTATATTCCCAGTTATGGCTAACATTAGTGGTGAACAATTTGTGATCATTTTTATGCCAGGCTTCCCAGCTCCGTCACCAACCCGCACCAACAGACCCCCCCATGCGCAACACTCCGCAGCAAGGGCCTTCATTCAGAGGAATGACAGAGTCCTTCATTTTCCTATCATTAATAATGTATTTTAAAGCCTAAACGACTTCTCGCTCCTAATCGGCGTGCAACCACAGTAGTGAAAATTCCACACAGCTATGCCTAGGCCGTGGCGTTCTAAAGAAGAACACAGTCATTTGACATTCCGCTCGCGCGCGTGTGCCAACATCGCACGGGGCGCTTTGTGAGTCGCGGGCGGCGCTGGAGGTTACTGCCGACTGCATTATAATTAGACGCCTCGATTTACGAGCATGTCTCCGCGCGGTGCCGCGGCCCCATGTACCGCGGCCCCATGCGCCGTGCCCGGGCCTCATCTTGGGGCCGCGCCAGCGAGTGCAACCCAAGCTTGTGGCAGCACGCTTGTTTACCGGGAGGTGGCATGTCCAAACACAGTTACCCCCCCCCCAAACCGCCTAAGCTCACCGGTGTTCTCATTGCATTGCCGCAAGTAGCCTGGAAGTAAACACCCCCCCAGCGATCGACAAAATAACACTCCTCCGCCACTAGATACCTACAGCTTTGTCATATCTGGTGAATATCGGCGATTTATTTCACAACGTTTCAGGACTTTTATTCCGGTGGGGTTTATGTTGGCTCAGAGCAGGAGGCATTGCCACTAAAATCCCAAGAATGTGCACTGCTACGGACTACAGTTTTAGAAAACCACGGACACCCTATGTACAGCAATCGTGTACAGGAATGACGCTTCTACGCGACCCCAAAAAATGCTTTACAATTTCCATGACTATGTTGTCTTTGCTCGCCCAAATCACGAGGAGAAGACCAGTTGAGAGGATGCTGCTGTAGCTAAACACTGTGGGGGGGGGGGGTCAATCGCATTCCTTGGCTCAAAAAACATGCAATGTAGGGATGTAACTTCATTGATTCAGGCATGTTATGGTGTGTGGCGTGATGGTATAGTGGTTAGCACAATGCACTATGCAGCCAGCAACCTCGGCTTGATTGCCGGCCACACAAACATGGTTGGGGAGTGATTTCGAAATCCATGCCCGAGTCGCTGTTTTCACCAACTTACAAGAACCAGCATGGTCAATTACCAGCACATTATCCCTTAGGTTGACATGGCACGGTGAGGTCTTCATCCAGCAGTGGACTGTCAAACGGCCTTGCGTGCTGCAATAAGTTTCTGTCATCCCTGTAACCACTATAGGTGTGACTATAGACGCACACATTTGACCCTGGATGCTCTGCCGTCATGAGGAATCGCGGTGGAATTGCCACAGCAATACGCCTCGTTATGAAGCGGAGGAGGCTCCTTAGTTTGGATCAGACACCTGTGGTGCGCCATCTGCCCCGTGCTAATGCGGGGCCGATAAGACAGGATGTCCGGGGATAATCGGGGGCACAGCTGCCGCCACAATGCGGCACGTGCGTTGTGCCCGTCACACACACAAAGGGGGTGGGCGTGGGGCCCCCTCCCTCAGGGGGCCACCGCAGCACACACACACGGGGGGGGGGGTTAGTGTGGGAGACCCACAAAACCACAAAGATAATATGTCGCTAACTCTGCGTGCCGGCGCTACCACTGCTCGGTTTGGAACGCAGATGGGTTCGTACTCAAGCTCACGTAGAGCTAAATAAGCCCTCGGTGCAGCCCGTGCGAATGCTCGCTCACTCCACTGTCAGCGGAATGGCCTTCACTGGCGGGCGTTCCATGCAGACTGTCCCCAATGGTATTTGGCCTACGGTTTCACGCCGACCAGATGTCTCGGAAGATGTACGAATACCTATTTATGCTGCAAGGTGGACAGATGTGGAAGGACTAAAGAAACCTGCCCCATTGTTCCAACGGCTTTGCCAGAAGGTGGAAGTGAACAGACGACCTGTGGGTAGCAAGTATAGTGTGCCAACCCATTACCCATCACTGCTGCAGATTTGTCACCTCTGATTGGGTAATCTCGTGCAGACACCAAACGGTGAGGCAAGGTTCGTGTCAAGCGGCAGAAGAGTTTGGGGCTCATGTTTCACGAGCTATCGCGTCGAGTGCCGAGCCTATTTTTACTCGAAATTTCTGGAAAGATCTAAGACCCTCCTGAAAAAGAGACTTGGGGCCCCAGGGAGGTTTCCCTGGATTTAAAAAAACAAATGCAGTGGCCTCGGGGCAGCGATTGGCTCGCAATAAGAAGGTTGCGAGTTCGAATCCGTGTCGTGGTTTCACTCGGTCCATCGTCCATTTGGGGTCGATAAAATAAGCACCGCTTTGTGGCGAATCAATTGCGAGTTCGAATCCGTGTCGTGGTTTCACTCGGTCCACCGTCCATTTGGGGTCGATAAAATAAGCACCACTTTGTGGCGAATCAATAACGGTTGTCCTCACTCCCATCACAGGGGACTCACTCCAGTTATAGGAATGTGGATTTTTTACCCCTGGCTTTGTCGGGCTGTAAACATCAGACAATAACCACCTCACACTTTAACACTTAGGAAATCACTCTCACAATGTTTGTGTAATGTGGCCTTGTACACATTTGGGTTCATGTGAAGAACTCAACTTTGGCTAAATTTATGAAAAACGACATGGCTATTAAAACATGTTTTATATTACGCCATGTTAATGTCACACATAAAAAGGAAAACAAATAGTTTTATAGGATTTGGATTTGAACATGCCAAACAGATACTCTTCATTGCTGCTCGAGGTCGCTTGACCTGAGAGCCTAGAATGAGAGCGGAAAGTCTACCCGACATGAAAAGACCACACTGCAGATGCATCGAAGATAAAGAACTTCTCCATGTGCGGGGAAGAGAGCATGAACACGGCTCTGGCGCTCGAGGGCAGCGGGAAGCCTGCAGGGTCAATCTACCCCCGCCTCAACGTGATCCCGGCAGTGAAACGGCTTGGCGGTGGAGCGTTCACCGTTTGTTATGGAGATTTCACGGTTAGAATCCAGCGACTGTCCTGATCACCACTGCGGTGCGTAATTAACGGAATAACAATACTACATGCTACCTGCATCACTCAAGTTGATCTAGATACAATAAGAAAGCGATTACTGACTGAACGTGTATGTAATTTATAAAAATGTAGTTTTCTCGTATATGCCTTGATGATAGAGGCTGGTGTGGTGTCTTTAAAACACAAACCATGCGGAAGAGATGACAGGCACACGTGACCAGAGATCCAGCGAAGAGTTCAAAAGTCAAAGCCATTTCCTGCTCAAATGAGCATTAAGGTGGTGCTCATTTCCCGTTTACAATCCTGAGCCAACAATGGAAATTCCACATTCCTGTGGGCAAGCCTGTCTACAAGACAATCTCTGTTGACCTTCCATAAAGTGGTACTCATTTTTGATCCCACCGATGTCATCAATCATTAGCGAACCAAATAACTCGTTTTATCGTTTTGGATTTTGCACTGATGGCAGTGTGGCAATCGTTTCCAAGTGAGAGGCTATTATAATCATCTTCACCATCATGATCACGTTATCCGTGAAGTGGCGGAAATTCGCCGTGTCCTCTGTATTAAATCATGGCAGAGCTTCAGTGATTTTTTGTTGGTGCGAGGATGGAGATGGGATCGCGTTTCTCCGGCGGCCTGCCAGCGACGGCTCCCCAAGGTCAGCAAGTACCCAATCGGCCGCATTCCCGCGAGTTCCTGGCGACCACACCTCTGTTTTAAGGTCAGTCCCACCATTGCCACAGCTCCACCTTCATTCGTACGAGATAAAGGAGCAGCCCTGCAATTACCTACTACTGTAACTGCTGGTGACAGGGCTTCGAGTCGACGGGATTCTAGAGAATCCCTCTGGAAGGTATTTTTTTAGCTTAAGATTCCACATTGGCCAAACGCCTCGGAAGTGGTGAGGGTCACTGCACGTTAGTCCACGAGACTAGTTGACCGAACCCGCGACCTCTGTATTGACCGTTGGGTGCGGCTGACCAGTAAACCACGGCAGCCTTCACCCAAACAAGTCGCGTTCCCAATTGTGCACGCTTCCGCCGATATTACCATTCCCAACACTAGGCGCGCAGAGGCGCAACGATTCGAGGAGCAAGGCAGCAACCTCCCCGTGGAGGTACCATTGGAGATTGTTTCCATCAACTGTAAAAATGACAAAATAGCAAACGCTATCATCTTGGCTATCCAAGTGCTATTCTTCTCCAGTGCCAAAATGCTGCGTATTGATTGCAATTGATTTTCACGCTCACGGCGTATGTGAACAGGAATTAAGCTTGGTGATGTATGCAAATGCAAGTCAAACAGTGCGCTAAAGATTTTGACGCAATCAATTATGCAAATAAAGCTAAGGAAACCGTAATAGCAAAATCGGTGATAGAAAATCAATGCAGCTGAGACAGCAAAAACGAGCTGTTTTTAAATCAAATTGCTACCTCTAATCGATCTTGGCCACCAAGCTATCTCGACCACACCAACACGTAAAAATCATAACCGCCATCTCTAAAAGCATCACACCTCTGGCGGCATCGAGATGTGTGTAAAGCGCGCAGGTTTGCGTAAGCGCTTAATCCGCCACTCCGGCCTTACTAGGCGCTCGCTAAAAGTACTCGCACCAACAGCCTATGCAGACCAATGGGCTGAGGTCGCTTTGCCTTTGCGTGCTTCAACTCCCACGCCAAAGAGACGGAATCGAACCGATGACTTCTGAAGTCTGCTGAGCCACACCTTACACACTGGTAGCTGCAGCTTTCGCCGTGCGTCACACTGTGTGCAGGTAAAGCGTTAAAAATGTCTGTTTTTGTTCGAGTCGCGCTCAGCATTCCGAATTTAACAGCGTATTTAGCAAACACTTCACGGTAACGGTGGCCGGTTAAAGCCCAACTTAGCAATTTCCTTCCTCGACACACCTCGACGAGGGACTTGACACGTTATGACGTGTTTGTTGACTTCCAAACTAATTCCCAACTCGGGCTCCGAAGGAAACCGAGGCAAACGTATCAAGTGACGCACCTCACTGCGGAGGGCACCAGGGGACCTATAAAACCAGATGGGGAAGCGTTAAACTCGGCGCTTTAGAACACAGTGTTCCCCTCCGGCTCGGCCGAGCGGCAAACAACTGCGGGTTTTGTCCAAAGTTTTGCAACCTGCGCTCGCTCCCCTGGAACGCTGCCCTTGGTTCCTGTGGTCTTCCACGACACTTCGGGTTGGCAGTTTCGGCCAAGTCGTCTTTCATCTGTTTGGGAGGGCTGAGAGAGTGTGTACGGCTAACCTAAGCCACATTTGCATGCAATGTTGGTACAGTGCCCATTGTAGCCGTCTCTCCCGCGAGATCACTTCAACGTCTGGGGTGCCAAGTATTTTGGCCATGCTGGTGCATATACGAGTGTGTCGCCACCGTGCCCGCGCGCTTGCCGGACCGTGGACGGTCACAATTCCAAAGATAAAGGTACAGCCCTGCAATTTCCTTTGACAAAGCACACGAGAGAGCAGTGGTCTCCAACCTTTTTAAACACAAGATGACTTTCATAAACGAATTTTGGATCTTTTCAATTCTGAATCAATTCCCAAATCGTTTCTCCTTTATAAAATAAATTTACCCTGCATGGTGACGAGGTTACATGTGCGACTCATTACACGTAAGCACACACCGGCTGCATTAAGCTCCACTCTTGCAGACTCTGCGATCGACTGGTTGGAGATCAGTGCCCTTGAGGGTATATTGGACAAACACGCTTGTGCCCTTGTTTTTAAATGCCAGATTTTACAGGCGGAGTCTGCAGTACGAGTCCAGTGTGCCAACGGTCGCACCGTGGTAATGTCGAACTCAAATAAAGTGAACAGAAGAGCGACGACTCGAGCCAGCTTTTATCTGGACAGTTTTTGTTCTCTCGCCTCTTGGTGCACACATTGTGCCGATCGTGTTGTGTTGGCATGCGGTAATTTGGCCTGCAAACACGTCCTTGCTGAGTAACCATCTCAAACCACCCTTTGATTCCGGTGTTTCCGAAGGAGCAGCACGGGAGGTGAAAAATAACACACAATGACGGCGGCGACGGTCGCACGCTTGAGCGGGCCACGCGGAGGTCTTACCTCACCCCCCCCCCCCCCCCCC
>JAZEWT010000018.1:11903959-11919924 GCA_036362905.1 Mordacia mordax
GGGACACGAGGGGCTACGGAGGGACACGAGGGGACATGAGGAACCACGGAGGGCATGAGGGTCATGAGAGACCACGAGGGTATCTGTACCACCATTACACAATAGCTACCTGAACGTACAGATGTAAGTTTTCACCTGAACCCCTTCGAAAGTTTGTTCGTTCGCAGGAATCCTGCATCCAGAGCTTGAAAGCTCACTGGTTGTTTTCTGATGTAATAATAAACATCTCTCTATCTATCCTTCACATTATTATATTGAAAACTGGACGCATGCAGAATGGCTTAATTGTTGTCATTAAATAAAAGAGGGTCGAAAAACATTTACATTCTCTTTTGGCATACAGGTGGCCCTTTACAACACAGCTTCAAACACAGTGGCCAGTAGAAGGCGCCCAGGTATCTCATGAAGAAAGGCCTTCCGTGTCAGTGGAATATTAATCTGCAAATATTTAAACAATCCTCGTGGGGCATTAGCTTGGGCACAAAAAACAATAGGGATATGTTGACGCAACATTTCCTCGTGTGAAGGACATCTTCATCGAAGCTGCTCCGAGTTCAGAGCTGAGTTTAACTAACGGCTGCAGGGGGGAGGATGAAACACATCACTAAGCAAGTTTCATTTATGAACCCGTGCTCCTACCAGAACCCAGAAAACTCAAGTCTTCTTCCGCTAACTCAATATCTGGGGTCACATTTACACGTCAACTTCTATCGTCTCTTCGCACTCTATGTAAGCACAAGCAATGTCCATGTTATCATTACTAGCATTACATTTAACCGAAGGGTCCTGCAAGTAAAATGCAAGACAACAATAATGAATATTTACCTTGCACGCCATGCTCTAACCACCACAACCAACTATTTAAAACTAATTTTGTTTCATCTTCTTATTATTACTCATTTAGCAGACACCTTTTTGCAGGATGATTTACAGACTCACACATGAAAACAAATCAATTAATAACTAAATACTGCGGGTTGAGTATTAGCACTGGTAATCAAATTGTTTTACAAGAATGTGCTGACAAAAGCCAATTTAAATTGTCTGCAGTTGTATTCGCGCGCGGGTTTTCATGGTTGGGCTGTAGCGTTCTCAGCTATGCGCTCCGGTTGTACCCAACACCACACGGCACAACTCGAACACACCACCGGGGAACGATCCCGCGGTCCCGTCTCCGCACGACCTTTTCCCACCGCCCCCCGTCTCTCGCGAATCCCTGTCCTCATCGCGAAACTCACCCAAGGGCAGCTCAGCCAATGAGACATCGGTTGGCACTGTCACAATGTAGACATCTCATCTCATCTCTCATCTCATTATCTGAAACCGCTTAATCCTATATAGGGTCACGGTGAGCCGGAGCCTATCCCAGAAACACAGGGCGTAAGGCAGGAATACACCCGACGACGGGACGCCAGGCCATCGCCGGGCATTGCGGGACAATTTTAGTCTGCGAGCCAATCAACCTATCCAGGAGCATGCTTTTGGACTGTGGGAGGAAACCGGAGTACCCGGCGAAAACCCACGCGGACACGGGGAGAGCATGCAAACTCCACACAGAAAGGCACCCGAGCCGAGAGATTCGAACCCAGGACCTTCTTGCTGTGAGGCGTCAGCGCTAACCACTGGGCCACCGCGCCGCCCTACAATGTAGACATAATCTTCAAAATACAAGCGGGGCGTGATTTTGAAAGCGATTATCTGAATTTACGGAAAATATGGTTTATTTATGGAATGGATTGGTGGTTTCACAAGTACAGGAAACTGAACACCCCATCACAGTAGGGAGGCCACGTAAGTGCAACACCACGGTATTTTTAGAATGTCTTCTTAATCACGGAGTAAAGCAAAGGACAAAAAAATCAAAGATGCAAGGCGGCCAGCAAAAAACAGCACGACTGAAGGTGTAATCGATAAGTCAGTGGTTCTTGAATTTAAAAAGGCAATAAGGAATTTGGAAATTATGAGATTAGGAGCCTTTCTCAATTACTAAAAAAGATTAACACTTTATTTTAAATCGAATTAAGATTCTCCAGTGGTTGACATGCTATGCCCTTGTAAAAACCAACCACTTCATGATTGGAACGTATTATTCTCGACACTTTTATAGTGTCTGAAATGTACGTCTGACACCTTGGAACTACCGTGAACTTTCCTTTGCGGCCTCCATGAAAAACATTTCCTCTCCAGCCCTCATTGGAGTCTCCCTGACTCTCTTCTCTTATTCCTCTTTTTAAAAGACATTTTCACAAAATGACCTGAGCTCATTCTCATCCACATATCTACACACTCACACATTTAACAAAAACTGGTCATAAATCAGATAACAACCGCAAGTGAATGTTAAAACGTCTCATGCGTGACGTAAAAACCCGGCGGTGGTGCGAGCATTGTAGCGCTGTAGCGCGCCGAACGCTCACAGGGGTGACCCTCAAATGAAACGTGGGATCTTAACCGAAATCCACCGCAGACGCTCTCCTGAGTACACTAAATCCAGAGGGATCCAAATCCATGACGGACGCGAAAATCGTCACTACCTCTCGCTTCACCTCCCACGGCCAAAATCCTCCCCCCCCCTTCTTTATCGACAAACACGTCAGCGAGTGGGCGGTTGTAGAGGCGGGAGGCTTTATGTCAACAGTGACACTGCTCAGGCTAGGATTAGGTGAGACTAGCTCTTGAGGCAGGGGACTGGATGGGAAATAGGATTTTAGTCATGACTGCCCTACAATCAACCTCTGTTGCCGCGGTGCCATCTCCGTCGAGATGTCAACAGCAAAGGCAAATGGGACGCGCGATTGAGACAAGCCAGGGTGGCTGTCGAATGTGAACCGCATTTTCGATTTGTTTCGACAATCGAGTATGGAGTCGATTGTCAGTTCCGAGAGTACTGTAACTGACGACTGAATCCGGTTCATTATTACCGACGATCGTGGTGTCGTTCAATGGTTATGGCGCGTTCCCCCCATACAACTGGTCACGAGAGGCATGGGGGCATATACGACCATACCTGACCTTGCTTGTCATCAGTGCATATCGGTGAATGGGCGGGGTTCCAGCTAATTAACCTATGCAGCAGCATGTTTTTTGGACTGTGGGAGGAAACCGGAGTGCCTGGCGAAAACCCACGCGACACGGGGAGAGAACATGCAAACTCAGCACAGAAAGCCACCCGAGCCGAGATTCGAACCCGGAACCTTCTTGCTGTGAGGCGACAGTGCTACCCACTGGGTCAGCGTGCCGACCATCACTATTAATAGAGATGTTTATTGTTACAGCAGAAAGTAACCAGTGAGCTTGCAAGCTCTTGATGTGGTAGTCCTATGATAGAACACTGCCTCCCATCTCAAACACTGGCTATCGCTAATATCGCTTCCTATCTCTAACACAGGCTCCTATCTCAAACACAGGCTCCTATGTCTAATACTAGATAATAGATGTTTACTATTATAGCAGAAAGTACTCAATGAGCTGGCAAGTTCAATGCCAGAGACCTGAGACACATTAAACTTCCAAACTGATCAATGCAACAATGCTGTAAAAAGTGTATATAAACTTACCCATAGAATAAGATTTGCATAAATGAAGCTCAAACTGTTACATCCAGATTATTTATATAGTGGCCTTGCAATATCCCTTGAAGCCATTCACAAAAGTAGACCAATGTGTGCTCGTGTCAATAGTGGAAATTTGCCAAATTAGAAAGACAAATTACTCAGTTGTGACTATACAGAGCGATTGTCACCCTCTACTGACAGACTAATGTCCCATGTCACTCTCGTAAATGAGACTCCATCCTGGTCTCTAGAGCTCTCACCTGATTAAACATACGTATATAATTGACATGTTGACCTTATAAGTATTGGGTGAGCACAGAGATATAGTGAATAAGCTAACCCTTCTGTAAGCAATGCTTGGCAAGCCATGCAAATAAAATGTGATGCCTTTTAGAAAGCCCATGTGCTGTCGATCGCCAACGTAGCTGCCATGTGGGCAGGCTGCTCGACAGCATTGCTCTTGACATCGACCGCAAAAGCGCGACTGGGCATATTACAATCTCAGTGACCATCGAAAGGAGCTTTGCAGACCTGGGCTTCACATGGGGCCACTGATTAAATGCAGTCTAAAGCTTAATCGTGTAGACTTTACAGTAGGGACTTTACAAGTATAGATTACATTCATTATTTTTCTCCCAACATATAAAGTTAAACACCGGATTGCTTCTCCATGATCAATGGGTAATTTCATATATCAAACTAATATGAAGCTTTTGCACATTCAGAGCAGTAAGAGTTTGAAACGGAATGACTCCTATTGTTTCTGAAAGCAAGGTAATGCGCTATAAGCAGGCAGATTACCCATGGTTCAAAAATTTAGTTCGGTTTGCCAAGGGTGCGACAATTTCACCGCCACAGCCCACCAGGCAGGTGTAACGTTAAAATGCCATTTATTTACCCACAAAGGCTATACCACTAAGTCACAAAATTCTGCTACAGGAGGATTCTGCATTGGGATGCTTGGCGATGGAAAGTGATGAGGGTTTGACATATGTGGCATATGGGATGAAACTGGAGAACCCAGGGAAAACCCAGCACACATGCGGGTTGGCAACATTCCGCACAGCCCACGTCCAGCCACTTCACAGCCCTGCACTTGCAATGCCGAACAAGCCCTAGTTAACCGACCAGCTTCTGTGACCTGAGAGGATAAGTGCATTTAACGCGAGTCGGTAATAATATCTAGGATATTAGTAAAGAGTCCTTGCAATCACTGCTTTACTTAGAGGGACAAGTCATCTTTCATAGTTAAAATACTCATCTCATCTCATTATCAGAAATTGCGTAATCATGTACAGGCACGGTGGCCCAGTGGGTAGCGCTGTCACCTCACAGCAAGAAGGTCCCAGGTTCGAATCTCGGTTCGGGTGCCTTTCTGTGTAGAGTTTGCGAGTTCTCTCCTCGTGTCCGTGTGGTTTTTTGACGGGCACTCAGGTTTCCTCCCACAGCCCCAAAAACATGCTGCTGCAAAGGTTAATTGGCTTGCAGACTAAATTGCCCGCAGTGCCTGGTGATGGACTGGCGTCCCATCGTGGGTATATCCCTGCCTTGCACCCTGTGTCTGCCAGGATAGGCTCCAGCTCACTGTGACTCTACAATACTTCTTAGGCAATATGTGGAAACTTTCATTGAATCGTGAAATAGTGTAAGACTTTTTCTCACTCATTCAAATGTTTCATGCCCAAGCGAAGTACGGTCCACCATTCATAGAACTTTAAGGCTTCAATTTCCCAGCGATGCGATGAACGGCCACAATTCAGGGCCACGATTTGATTCAAGAACCATTGATTGTTTATATCAGTTTACCAACTCATGCGTATTCTTAAACTTGAACAAAAACGTAACTAATTGAGTTCTTTAAAAACCCTCCAGACGCACAAAGCAAAACGTTGGGTATCACGTCGACCATCATGCGGTAATACCCAAAAATACATTGCAGCACTGTTAATGATTTTATTCCCCTCTGTAAGGATGAGAGACTGAGTTGAGCTGTGACCGGTATTTAAACTTGCGACCTTTCATGATCGAGTTGCCACAATCTACAACTCTGCGGCGGCTTGTGGTTCTTACTCACAGCCCTTTATCAAGAACCGCTGAAATAAAGGGCTGCTCAATGCCGTGCAGGTTTTCAATGAGTCAGGGGTTATTTGTACCATGCTTCTCCAAACCGCGATTACAGTCGAAAAAAACAGCATGCCGTGTGTGCAGAGCGCGTTATTTACTTGCACTTTGGGATCGTCTCCGCCAGGCCAAAGTCCCCGAGGATGCCCGTGTAGCCGTTACTATCGTCGTACTTTATCAGGCAGTTCTGCAATCGTCAGAAAACAAAAACGCAAACGGTCAAGACATTGCAGGGCTCGCCGCGACCTCGAATGCAGACCGCGCGGGCGCCGAAGGTGAGCGTCCGGCATTACGCAACGTGTCCGCAAACCGAAGTAACGCGGCGTTCGATCGCAGCGCCGCGTGAGAGGAGGCGATAAACGAGCCGCACACGGGGGCCATCGTCCGAGGGTCGACATCTCAGCGTTGCCTCTATCGGCCGTCTCATTCGCCGACGTTAAGTTACACGCTGCCGCCGAAAAGGGAAAAACGCAGTTTGCAAAATGCTCGCGAACGGTGAATAAATGAAATCTATACGAGCGTAAAGTGATGGTTATGGGGCCTTGGTTGTGGAATAAATGTTTTATAGGTTTTCTTTTTTTTGTAGGAGCTTGCAAAAAAATGTTTTTCTTTAATAAAAAGGAACAAGCAAACAAACGATGTTTCAGGCATTCAAGCACCACCCACGTCTAATCTCAATCCTCCCAGGGATGTTGGGCGTTTTATTGTTTTCCTTCCTTTTTGATTGTTCAACCACGAAAACCACTGGGCAGTACAAGTCGCCATGACCCCCGCGGTCGTTCAAACCACCCTGACGACTTCCCTTCGGGAGGAGTCATACTGTGAGCGTCTGAAAGTAGTGCCCCTATACACAAAACCGGCCTCATGGACATCGTGGCCAGTGGCAAGCACTTCCCCTTAACCAAGCGCTCAATCTTCATTAGCCATGGTCTATCCGCAGCTGCCCCTACACTCAAGATATCTCGAGCTCGTGTGCGTTCGCTCCCAACGTTGTCAATGTGGTACGTCTCCGAGCTCCCTTGCGCACCTTTCAGATATGATTACGCTGAATGTTAAAAGTTTATGTTATCGACCTATGTTATCGTTATTAATCCACTTAATCCTGCACAGGGTCACAGGGAACCAGAGCCTATCCTGGCAGATAGAGGGTGGGGGACTGGCTGAGCTCTGTGCAGCGCTTTGTGGCCATCAGGTGAAAAGCGCTCTTGAAGTGCAAATATTATTACTATAATACATAGGATTTAACGCCGGGTGGCACGGTGGCCCAGTGGGTAGCGTGCCCTGCAACGGGATGCGACTTCACACCCTGCCGAATCAACAGATATTTCTGCCGTAAGGTGGGCGAAACCTGCAAATTGTTGCCTCACCAACACAAATAGACGCAGGTGTGTTAGGTAGGCATTATGCGTGTAATGATTCACCCCTCCGCCTCCCCCAAAATTAGTCAGGCAGCGGTGGGTGCACGCCTGTCACCCGTTAATGTGGAGGCGGCGACGAGGGTTAATGGACCGCGTGGAAGTTGTGAAACTCCCTTCGGGTGGGCGTCGAGGAGACGCTCTATCCTGGTTTGCCAGGGGAATGTGGGATGGTAAAATGTGGATGCCACCCATTCTGTTTGCGTGAGATAGAGCGTTTCCTCTTCGCAAGCATGGATTTTAACAATAATAATAATAATACAATAACGCACGAATTCCATGCGATGCATCCAACTAGCGCCAACATTTGCCAGACACTGCATCATATATGTTACTGGGCATTTTTTTTTACATATCTGTGGGAGGAGACCGGAGAACCTGGTGAAACCCACACAGAACACGTGGAGAACACACAAACTCTACGCAGAAAGGTGCCCGAGGCAGGAATCGCACTGCCCAAGGCAGGATCATCTCTCTTTGAGGGCTGAAATGTTACGTATACGTCTTCCTGCTGCCCAATTTTCCTCTTAAACTCATTACAGGGTTCAGCGCCTGGCTGCTGTCTTCATGCTTGCCTGTAGGAGAGGAACTTCTCAACTGAACATTGCTTCGAAAAGCCGCTCTCTCAGGACAGCCGTGTCGATCGCTTCAACGTGTGAGGCGAAATGTCGCGATGGGAAGAGAGGGAGCGATCGACACGGCTGTCCCGAGAGAGCAGCTTTTCGAAGCAATCATCATGCATCGAGCCGTGAAAACCTACATCATTCACTTCTCAACCGTACCTTGGAGGTGAGATCACGGTGAAAGACGCCCCTTGAATGCAGGTATTTAAGTCCGCGTGCGATGTCCAGAGCCAGCTTGATGCGAACCAACCACGACAGGTAGACGGGGCTGTCCAGCAGCTGCTCCAGGTTGCCCCCGTTAACGTACTGCGTGCGACAAGTCGCACGTTAGGACGAGGCACCACTGAGACCGCCGTCGTCACACGGAGCGAGACGAAGATCTTCCCATGTCACTTACACACGTCGTTGGGGACAGTGCCGGTTGCTAGAAACTGTGAAGGCCCGCATGGCACACAAGCTGGTGGGTCGCCAGCAGGACACCCCAGTCGTGAGGTTTACCCAAAGCAGCAGGTATGAATTTAAGCTTGAATAGATGTGTCAGAGGTCCAGAACCGGTTGGCATATCGTGATGCTGCCTGCGCTACACGTAATTGTGCTTAGTTTTCCTTTAAGATCTTTGTGAGATCGGGCGGCATTCCGGAAGATTTTGGCCGAGGAACTCTCACTCTAAACTCGCTACTGTAGTCGTGGTCAAGGACGGAGGACGATTGTGCGGTAAAACCGAGCAAAGCGGCGGCCGGAGGACAACACCGCATTCTGCAATTGATGAAGCTGCTGCCTGGCTCAGCCGTGCAACAGTACATGCGCTCAACAAGTAAGTAAATGAATAAACAACCACGGAGACTCGAAATTTAGGACACACTCACATTACCCGTAGGCACACATAAAACAAAACTGGCAATGTACTCTACACTGTACACAAACTAAAAGCGCCTGCACAAACTGTCTGCCACAAAGCCCCTTTATGCGCATTTAAGTAAAGCGTTCGACCATTTCATTCATAATTAATAATGGCGTACCATTACTTGGGGTGCAGCAGGACAGGGAGGGAAGCTCACAAAAACCGTCCTACAATAATTGGAGTGAGAGTGAGGTGCAATGAATGGTAGCGAGTGGTCGCGTGCGTTATATCAGCGGCGAATGTCTGTGACGAGTCGGACATAGCGTCATTTGATCGCTGCTTCATCCATGTGCGCGTGGGACCAGCCGCGCGCTAGGAACATCCCAAAACGGCACGCGGGCGTGGCAAGCAGGCTCCGCCCGCGTCTCACCTCGGTGAGCGCATGCAGCTGCCCCTCGTGGACGCACACGCCCATGTACCTGCACGTAATCGGAGACAACACCGAATTAGACCGATCTACAAGTGAGCATATTTGACTACTTGGTCAAGCCACTGCCACCTTCCGTCGCTCATGGGATGGACATGGCTTGTTGGAAGCACAGCGATGCTGTGTAAGTGGGCCATTTGTCACAAATATAACTTATCCTAACAGCTAGGGCACAAGGACACAAACCCAATATTACTATGCTAGGGTATGAATTTTCTAAATGAGTTTTTATCAAATGGTCTGTAAGCTGGCATGGCTGGCCCATCACCACGGATTACCCTATGGTTTCAACTGAAGTGAAAAATACACACGGAGATCATTATAGCACAAAGGCCACCTTCAGGGTCTGCGTCAGCTTATGCAGCTGTGACCGCTGTAGTAAAACCATGCGGTGATCATCATATACTTCGCAATGCCCCCTCTGCTCCAACGCGGTGCATTTTCTTACTGCAGTGCCAAGTGGAGACATTGGGTGTGACAGCTCATCACTGTGCATTATTGCGGAGAGCATGGGGGGAGTGGGGGAGCACGGGTAGTGCGTGCAGCTCGGAGAGACGGACTTGGCAGCTATTACCCTCTCTCTGTTCTTCGGGCAAAGGAAGCCAAGGCTCCCCTTGGCCTCATTTTTACTTCACAGCGGCAGAGGGGATACGAATATCCGGGGAAATGATATGTCAATGCCTATTTAAATCCCCCGGTACAAGCAAAAAAATACTAGCTCACGGGACCTCCTAGGGCCTCGGCACGTAACACTTTGACGCCGTCGCTTTAAATACTTCTCGTGAGTGACGGTGAAAAGGTGCCAATTTTGGAGCCTTCATGGCATATTTATTTTATTTAAAACAGGAGGCACTTGCGATTTCAAACGCGGCTATTTTAATCTGAAATGTTTGAAGGACATAAATTGCGAGACGTTGCACAACACGCCCACGTAACGAATTAATTTCTGGTGCTAACGAAGCAGGATTAGCGCCGAACACTCAATGTAGCATTTTTTGAGCGAATGCAACATTTTCAAGTGGAAAGCAATTAAGCTGTCATTTTGATCTGTTTCAATTACTGAAAATGGGAGCTGAACTAATGTATTCCTGACAAATTAATCAAGTCCAATGCATGGTAAGTGATAGTCATTGTATTTAATCTAGAGCCCTTAATAAACCCACCGCTGGATTAAAGGCCTCCGGAGGACATCAAGTTGCACGTGGTGGCAGTGGAGGGGGGTAATCACGACGTCATAATATAACGCAGTGTCTGGCAAATGTTGGTGCCGGCTGAATGCATGGCTGCCTTCCCCTCGCAGCTCTGTGGTTTTTTCACTATACCTTTATAATGATGTAAGTCTCCCTGGATAAGGAGGTTTGCTAAATAATATTTAATAATAGTTGAGATGCGCATCGTCGCCGATGTTAGCCCTGGATGTGAATCGAACTCAGGCTCGTGAGCTCGCAGAGCAGTGTGCTCCGTCACTCCACCTGCCATCTCGTGAAAAGGCGTGACTACGAGTGCTTTTTAAAGGATGCGGACTTCTCTGTCCAAACTCACCGCTCACAGCTTACATTGTTAAAAGCATAATGAGTGTTCGCCTTTGAAGGTCACTCAAAACATCACTCTGACGTGCGTGGGCTGTACTGCACTGGTGTCCTGCATCTGCTCCGGTGCAGCTGTACCGTAGTCGGTGCACATTGCTAACAGCACCCCCCCAAGTTGGATACCCTGGGCTGGTGTACTATATGGGCAGTTGGTCGGCTTATGAACGACCGACATAGGCAAGCTCGTACAAACGAACTTGCTCCCATGAGATACCATTAATTGCACGAAGAATATTGTATTTGGACTTTGGAAATGATGAATTATACACATCTAAAAACGACATATAGTGTCCAAATCCTGAAAGCATAGGCTGCATTATTGCTACAGTACAGTATAGCATTCATTACATTGTGTTCAGACTCACAGATAAATTGACTTATAGACATGTTTGCAACCCGGGGACTGTCAGTATGGCAGATTAGTTTTAATTATCATACATAAGCTGAATTATTGTCTCGTATACATACACAAATCAAACAATATTTTAAAAAGAAGCGTGTGTTTCAGCAAATACTGTTTCTGAAATGAATCAGGTTTAATAAAATCCCACTGGATTATTATCAGCTCTTATTGAAGGTAGTAGGATTAAATTTAATGGGAATTTTCAACCAAAAAAAGCAAGTGGGCAATAATGAAAGCAGAAATTGGTTTGTTATGAACAAAATGCATTATAATACGTTACCAGATGCTCTGAGCACGATATTTTGTTCAGAAATCCATACACAGATGGCTAAATCCTGTTTCGTAGAGGATGCCTGGAATTTTTTTGGTATGCGATTTCACTATTTATATAGACTACTTGTCGGAAGAATGCTCGCAATCAGAGGAAAGGGCATTTTTGATCAAAAATGTTTTTAATCGGTTGCACACAGCATGCTGTAATGTGAACAAAGAGCATTGTTTTGTAGGTGTTGGCAAAGTGTGACTAAAAAGTTAAACACACGCCCAGGCGTGAGAAATAACTTAGCATGTAAAAGAAGGAGGGCTGCATCAGCAACTGGCGTGGCTCATTTAAATTATGCTGCCCATTAAAATTAGGTGGTGAGAGGCAGGAGACACACGCAGGGCAGTGGGCCCCTCCTGCAGATGACAGCTACGGCAAACAACACAATGACGTTATGAGCAGCCCCTTCTCCCAGTGCTTAAGTGACTAAGAGCATCCACGCATGAAGCTTTGTGCAAACGAACGTGCGGAGAGTGGTGGGGTGCTGGTTAGTACACTTGCACTTTGAACCAGGCACAACTGCCACGACTAACACCAGTAACATGTGACATCAAAACCACTTCTCGGCCCCATCTACATCAACTGGGCCTCAAATGGGCACTTGGTATAACATGTGAGCATCGGCCGGGTGGGGGGGGGGAGGTAAATGTGGATGGGCATGGTGCCCATCATAACACCCTCTACATGTGCTGCATCGGCCTTTGATAGGCGCAGCCAGGGTTAATACATTTAGCATGTCCTGATGACCGTGCCTGGATTGGAGTCGGTTCAGCCTGGAAGTAATGCTCGGGGAATACCGACTCGTGGGGTCTGACCTAGTTAAAGCACCAAGTGAGTGTGGCTCTCATCAATCACTGCCTACGAGACTGACGCGCTTAGTCTCCATCCATGCTTTCTTCAACCACCACCACCACACTTGCCAGGTCACATCAAACTCACTCACCCACCCGCACACTCACCTACCCCACACTCTAACCCACATGCACACCGTACTCTAGGTCACTACGTTTGTTTTTCTACTTTCTCTCGAGGGGCAGTGCGGTGGCGCAGTGAGTGGCATTGACACCTCACAGTAAGAACCACCAAGGTTCGATTCCCGGCTGGGTGCCTTTCTGTGTGGAGTTTGCCTGTTCTCTCCCCGTGTCTAAGAGGGTTTTGGGTTTTTGCCAGGTACTCCAGTTTCTTCCCACCGTGCAAAGACACGCTGCTACTACCTAGGTTAATTGGTCTGCTGAGTAAACTGCACCCCAAAAAAGTGTCCTGCGATGTACTAGCATCACATGATGGGTATAGCCCCGCCTTGCACCGTGTGTCTTTCAGGATAGGCTCTTCCCCCCCCGCCAGACTGTATATGATCAAGCAGGTACTAACACTGAACCGAACTTACTCCCTCACTCTGCTTGAATTCGGAATCCACTCACATCACATCTTTCCTAAATTCCTATGTTGCTCAATTGGAGAAAGGTATTGGCTCCCATCTATTACACACTCAGTTTTGCTCATTGTTGCTGGCTGTTTGGCACTGTGGCCCTTTGGGACTGGTGCTCAGCAACACTGATAAATAATAAGACAGAGAGAGCTCAGTATAGTCCATGGGTAACGAGAAATTTATATCATCTAAGGTAGCAACACATCAGTACCACGGATTTATTGATATGGCTGATGCAAGTGAGTTGTTGGGAACTGTCCAAACCAAAGAGTTATTAGCAAAATTCCCTGTGTTTCGCCGGATAATTAAATGGGAACCACTCGAGCGCAGGCACGTTGGGAGGTGCCGACGACACGTGAAATATCTGGTCCGGTCTCACAGACTCGTGTAATGAAGACCGATGCCCGTCCACTCGTTGCACCTCGTGGGAGGCAGGGGGGTGTGGGAGGCGGGGGGATGTGGGAGGCGGAGGGGTGTGGGTGGTCACATACCCGAGGATGTTCGGGTGAGACAGGCGGTTCATGAGCTGCACCTCGCGGAGCATGTTACCACGGTTACTGCTCAGGATGTTCATCTTCAGCACCATGACCTTCCCCGTGCCTTTGTCACGCACCTGAATGGACATAGGCATGAGTCAGAGGTCAACGCATACACAGATGAAGGCCAAGATTGCCACGGTACACAGCCTTTGTGGGCTGTTGGTGGGGTAGGCGCTATTGGTGAACATATACGAAGGTCATTTCTGCGCATACATGCGGTGGGAGTGGTCAGCATTACGCCCAATCACATTGGTTTCTCCTGCACTTTTGGTTACGCACCACATCAGCTCTCTGTAGTGGTCTATAATCAGTCGATCGCATTCATAGTCGATCCCAGAGTCTGCAGCAGTCGATCTGAATGTAGCTGCTGTGGGCTGACGTGTAGCGAGCCGCACATCTGATCGAGTCACCAAGCAGTGTAGAGGTACAGTATATTAAAAATTGGGAATCGATTTAGGAGACTCTTCTGAAACTGATTGCAAAATTGATCCAGAAACTACAAAAAAGATATGTGTTGTGCATAACATATATTTTGGGGTGTTTTAGTAGAGTTTTTAATGCTTGATCTCTTGTTTTCCATTTTGCATCTAAAAGAAGTAATCTTTTACTTTAAAAGGTTGGAGACTACGTATCCACCTGCTCTCTAGAGTTCCCCCAAATGTTTCCACTCAAATGGCCTTGGATTTGCATCCTTAACTCAGGTGTATAGAGGTGAAATCTAATGTTTGCCAGGATTCAATCTCAGGCTGTTGGGATCGATGGCACAATGCGCTAAGCAATATCCCACCGTTCCACCCACAGGTCGACAAATGCCGACGACACACTCAAGCTACAACTTTGCATCATTGCTCAAGTTCTCAACCAGCCGGACAAATGTGTTTACAGTTACCTCCAGGCAAACAAATACATCAGGGTGCTGGGGTACATTTTAGAAACCGCAGTTACTTATTACCTTCAAGTATTCAATCGAGAGCATTTAGGAGGTTGAGAGGTATTTACGACACCGGCATATCTGGGAAGGTTTATTAGTTTCAAAGATCCGTCATTGCAAGAGTTCAACGTTCAAGAGGAGGTTCCACATCAAGCACCGCTCTTCCCCTATACAGTGTGCGCGGCACTATTCATTCCGATCTTGTCGGTGCGTTCTACTTTAGGGGTTCTTCATTTGTACTCCGAGGCACACTCGGGTCTGGCCTGCACGGGCCACTAGGTGGCGCTCATGGCCCATCGATGGGTTGTAACCCACTGGTTGAGAATGGCGTCCAGTTAGATTGGGTAACAAGGCAAGCCGCTTTTTGCTGCCGATGGCTACATTAAAATGTATAACCCAGGTCTTTGCAAAAGTGACGATTATCTCAGTCCATTCTCGCCTGCTCTTAGAGATCCGTTGTACGATAATGCTCCATTATATATTACTATAAGACACGGAGCCCTGTACTTAAGGCCACTACCAAAATCACGCGAAGTATGGCCCGTAGACATTTACGCGATAATAACGTGACAGCGTAATTTATTTTTTTTACAACAAAAAAAAGCCTCACTGAGTCGCAACACTATTTATGGCCAGGCATTGGCCGGACGTTGGGCCCAGTCGTCTAGAAGAGCGTTTCTGCAAGCTAAAGGACTCCTCAGAACCCGCTATAAACCCACACATATGGTGGGTTTAAAAAGGTTCACACACGTGTCACAATCCTCCGTGCTGTACTCTCAACTGCTGGCTACTTCAATAGCCCAATCTCTCGAGCTGTTGAGTTGATAACACGCAAAGGTTTGCACAGATGAAATCAGGAGCCCCTTTGTTATACGGTAGTGCAGTGCGGTCTACCAGCAATAGCAAACTTACCACCCACACCTCGTGTCGACTGGTACAAAGTAAATCCTATAGACATATTAATTATCTGACATTATTACATACGTGCCTGTGCTTGAGTGCTCTGTAAGTCGCTCATGTGATGTTGTACTGTACTTCCATTGACTGACCACCTCGCAGTACGAGTGGGGGGAGGGTGCAAGTGTTACTCAAGTCTATGCGATCCACCAACCCTGTGGAACTGCTAGCTCACACTGTGAAGGTGAAGAACACAAGCTGCAGATGTTAACGTGCGTTGCTAAATTGACATGATGCCATTTTCATCACCACTTGATTGCAATGGAATGTTTGCCGATGTCGTAAAGACCTGTTACCACAACACAATCTTTGTTTAAACGCTAAGCCACATTCCAACAACGCAATGAAATCTGAAATCCCAAAGCTTTTACAATCTCACTTCTCAAAGGGTGCCAAGACACTGCAGCACAAGGTGTACAAAGGTACCAAACACATTCATATAAAGATTCCCCCATGTAGCCTTAACAGACTGTAAGGGGCAAGCCCTGAGAGTAAGGCCCTATTAAAGTCGGCTCACAATACAACACCATGCCCAGCTTGCCTTATCTCCCCAGGGGTGATGTTTACACATCACACCAGGTACTAAACGGCTGAGGAGACCTATGAAAAGCTCCAGGACTAGTTGAAATATCAGCCACTGGTATTGGTCGCGAGCGGTAATCGAACTTGGCTCGCCGGATCCGTAGGTTAGTACACTAACCACGACGCTACAACTCCGCACCATACATACGTTCAATCACAACACACCGCTTTG
>JAZEWT010000018.1:11929142-11939816 GCA_036362905.1 Mordacia mordax
CGTCCAGGCAGTCAGCCTGCGCCAACCTGCCAGACACTACTTTCAATGTATAATATTATCAGCTAATAACTTAATGTATATTCGTTAATGGTGATAGAAAACCACAGAATCCGGAAGAGACCCAGAGGATGCCAGCTTAGTTTAACTTCATACTGCTGATTTTCCGTTATCTAGTTGTTGACGTGCCGTTCTCTCCACAGCTGTGTGCAGCGCTTTGTAACCCTTGGGTGAAATGCGGTCAAGAAATGCTATTATATTCACACAAGATCTCTACTAACACGTGTGACCTCGCAACTCACAGTACAATAATTTATATCAGACCAGGTCAAACTCGCTGAGGTTTTTCTCAGAGGGCATCTCATCGTTCTCATCGTAAACTACCGTGACATTTCGCAGACAAATCCATTCCAGTGTCATTGCTCATGTTACCCACAACGCATGGCAATGGCCTGTTTCAAGAGTTAAACTGCCAACACGTATTTTACGGTGTCAAGCGTTAAGGTTACCTTGGCTGTACACGAGCCAAAACTTTTATGACTAGAAGTAACGGGTGTAGCCCTAAGGCATCGTAACTGAACCCATTATACAGCGGAGTTATTTGTTAAACACTGCAGTGCGTGTTATCACCAACGCAGGGCTACGTCAGAGCCCGGACTTCCAATTTGGGATGATCTTGGACGATTTTACCAGATGCCAAGTGATGTTTTGGGTTTATTTCAATGCTATCACGAACCTCAAAACACTTGGGTGCAAACAAAATGTATATTTTTTACGCGCCTTAAAAAAAATAACACGAATCTAGAGATCACCATTCACCAATGACATTTTTCTAAACTAAAATTACTCCAAGTGCAACAAAATGCTCATTAAAGTGCCATCAAGAAGTGATATACTTGCCTCTTATTGCCCCATATTAACGAGATGGATCATGCTACACGATGATGTGACATGATATCACAGCACAGTACATTTGCACGCAAGTTCTGCAGACAACTCCCAAAGGCCTTGCAGACCGGTGGTGGCCCGGACATCACAGGTCGCGAAACAGGCAGCGATAAATGGCAATGGAACGATCGCGCACCGTATATAATAATACTATCTGCAATTCTAAAGCCCCTTTCACCCGAGGGTCACAAAGCGCTGTACAAAGCTATGGAGAGAACGGCACGTTAACCACATCAGATGCAGCACACACTCAAAAGGGAGCCCCGTTTAAGCACAAAACAGGGGAACATTACTCCACTTAATTTATGTGATAGGATACAAAGGTCCTATTGGGTGGAATTCCTACTCCAGCTCAACACCTGCATGGTTAAGATAAGCCCATGGCACCTTTTGGCGAGGGAAACGGTCTCATTCCGAGCATTCGAACGGGGAGCATTGAAGCTAGGATTTAAAATAAATCACTCATGAGAATGGCCTTTTACAAAGTGAAGGAGATTCAACTGGTTGAGTTGAACCGCTTTTAAGTAAAGTTCAATGTTAAGCCAGGCTTGGTGATGTATTTCTCATAATGTTATAACACGCTTCGGGGAAGTTTGTTAATTTCTTTTCGTTTTGGACAGAACTGCCACAAAAGCAAGGTTAGTTTATGCTGCGCGTAAAAAAAAGCACAGGTCAGCGAGTATGCACATAGGTCTTCATCCAGCAGTGGATAGAACACAGTAGTTGATGTGTGCTTTGCAAAATCAACCCCAATAAACAGCGCAGCAATTTGTGATCAAAGCAAAAAAATATTTACAAGCGGGTTACCGTTACATACAGCAATTTGTGAAATGAACCATGTTGAATCGATGAAGACCTTTAAGAAGGTGCTGCCGTTTGGACAGTATAGATATAAACATTATTGCTCTTGATTTGCCGTTGCAAAGTCGCTGTTGTTGCTGATACGCCGTTCACTCTACAGCTCTGTGCAGCGCGTTGTGACCCTCGGGTGAAAAGCGCTCTGAAAGTGCAACAATTATTAATTGCTGATAGTTTATCCACAGAGAGAGGGGGGAGCGGTCGACACGGCTATCCCCGAAATATCCGCTTTGGAAAGCAATCATCTTGATCAGTCACATTTTTATAAGGAATCGGACCTGGTTTTACAAGAAACCTACTCAAATCGGTTGCACTAATGTCGTTTACTTAAAAAAAGCCTATAACTTAAATCCAAAGTCCTCAGGTTTGGGATTCACTTGGAGCATCACTCCAACGTAAGTGTGCAGGGCTACACAGTGACTTAAGGTTTTTAGAAAGCATAGTTTTTACCTCGTTATACACTATGGCCAGTCGCACAAAGTGCACTTGACCCATTCTCCCACTGCAGTTTGCCAACTTAACACCATCTTCGCATCGTAAACCCGTAGAGACGGCGGCAGCAAGCGAGCGGATTGACTATAGGATGTTGGTGATTACAACCAGTGGATGTGTAGGGCACAATGTTACCGTCAATCAACTTAAGACATGTTCCCCATCACGTTCATTCCAGCTAACGCCATCGTTTGCAACTATCTCGGAAATCGTTTTGGCGTAGTTACTCTACGCGTTATCAACACTGGGGTCACGAAACCGGTCTGCCGGTTAGATGACCCAGAATTCGTCCAGGCATCGGAAGCATGGAGCCTAGAACACCTGGCGAACACTAGGTTGGTATAGGCGGCAAGGCTACGTGGTCTGTAGCAGACTACAGGGAGCCCCATTGATGCAGGATACACTACGCACTGTACTTTTATGCTCCAGTGTCTTGTGGGACTGGGCTACGAATCCCATTGGCACATAATTTACCCATAGTCCGTCCACAACTACAATAGCCAAAAATGAGAAACCATCACCACCAGAGCGCGTTTTGCGCCAGGCTGGGTGAACTGTCAGGCCAAAATGGGAAGAAGCCACTCCGCCACCCGCTACCCACCCACCCGCGCTACCAGTGTGACCCCGTCAGCATCACCTTATAGACTTCGGAGAAAAATCCCGAGCCAATCTTGAGCTCGCACACGAAGTCGTCCAAGCGAGCCAGCTTGCTGACCGCGCTGAAGAGAGCCAGGTAGGACGACGGTCTCAGGCGGCCGAGACCGGGGATGTGGAAGGGAACCTGAGCGGCAGGGGGGTTGGTCGCCCCCGCATCTGCCGGAGCGGAGGGGACTGCGAATGTGTCTCCGGAGCCGTGTTCGGGCTGTAGGGAGCGAGACTGAAGAGAGCCGGAGTCGATCCATCGCTGCGCCACGTCGCCCACGTTCACGGTCATCGTTTTGTTTAAGGTCCTCCGATCATCCATCGCGACCGACGCGGTGTCCACCACCGCCTGGACTGTCAGGGCCCGCGCGCGGCCCGCGACATCGCCACGGCCCCGCGCGGGCGACGCTCGACTCGACGACAAAGCTGACGGCGGAGCTGTCGCAGGCGGCGTGGTCGGCGCGGCCGCGCTTGACGCCAGATCCAGGGTTAGAGCTGGAAGTTAAGCTACAACAGGAGCTGCTATTGCAGCCAGTGTCCACCACACACACAGCTGGACATGAGCCGCAGGACGCGATGTAGGCGGTAGCTGCAATTAACGCAGGGAGGTCTATTGTAGACTGCGACTTTAAGAAGCCCGTTGGGCCGCTGAAATTATGTAGTTCAGACTCGCTCGGAAGCTCTATCCACTGCTGGATCAGATGCCGGAGCGACAGTGCAGGCCGGAGTTGATGCTGGGTGTATGTATCCACTGCTGGATGAGTCGCCGACGCTGGACCTATAGTTCAGAATAGTTCTATATATGCTGGGCCAGTCGGATGAGTATTTTAGTCGTCCCGAAGCTGCATTCACTTGTTGTATCCACTGCTGGATGAGAAGTTGGAGCAGCGGGCGGGTGGGAACCGGACTCTGAAGCTACTACTGCAGATTAGGCCGGAGCCACTGGCTCAACGGTTCGATGGATTTTTGAACCTTTGCCGGAGGCGTCGACGATGTCTCGCCCTATCTCGTTGATACGAATCTGTTCTCGGCCGCTCTATCCACTGCTGGACGGGGGAGCTGGAATAGCGGCGGCGCGTGGGGAGAGACCGCAACCCGGGGCCTCTGGCGCCGTCTCCACGCGGCCACGCCCGGCCCCACCGCGATGCACGCCGGGATATGTTTACCCCTGGACGTGACGTCACGCGGGGACGGGCGGGTTTACAGCGGTACGAGAAAAAAAACTGGCGCCGGAACAGCTCGAACGGCGTTTCATTTTATTTCTAGCGCTGTGCACCATTGCGAGCTTTGCACGATTGCGTGCAATGTTGCGCTCTCTGCAGCGGCGCGCCTGCATTGTTCGTCGGTGCTCTTCTGTTGAACCTAATGTAAATAATTGAGCGTTGCGTTTTGGCGCGATGGTAATTGTGGAGGCGGTTGCTAGGCTACCGCTGCTGCAGCAGCCATCACGCGATCAACGCCGGCAATAATGAATCGAATACCGTCGATTAAATGACGTCAATAGATTAATTTACATTCTTTGAATAGTTTAATGTCACCATGGTATGTGTTATGTGTCGTAAAACACAAACTTAGAACATACACGTCAATAACTGTCTTAAAAGAAAAAAATGTTATTCTGAGGCAACATTTCGGGAAATCGACTTTCATAGCACGAGGTTAATTGCCCGAAACGTCGCCTATTATTATGATGTTAAGCGTACTTCTGCGCCAATTGCGACGCAGCAACATCACATTTGCCCGTCAGTCTTCATTGAAGCGGGGACGATATCGTCGAGATACGCAGCTCTTTTTAACAGTTGTCCAGCGGGCACTGCGTCACGGCTATTCTTTACATCAATTTTCAAATCGTTGAAATATTTTTTGTTTCGGAACATATCGCCCACTGTAGCTGGAAATACATTTGGTGACCTCCCGTCTAATGTGTTCCGTGTGTTTTATTTCTTCAACTTCATCGTAGCTGCGTGTTTATTATCGAATAAATCCGAACCTTCGTTCGGTATAACTATGGACATCTGGAATTAGTAGGGCGCCCAGTTTCTGGAATGAAATAATTCAATTCATTAAAAAAAACGTTCACAAACACATTAAAAATATTTTACTTCCATAAAGGAATAACGAATACGTTATTATTGCATTAAAAAGGTAGTGCTAAACCTTGCTTGGAATAATTATAAACCCGTCAGACTCCATCCAGGTTGATGGGTCTATAATTATTTCCTATGTAGAATACTGTATCATTAGTCTCATCTCATCTCATTGTCTGAAACCGCTTAGTCCTATACAGGGTCACGGTGAAGCCGGAGCCTATCCCGGCAGACACAGGGCGCAAGGCAAGGATATACCGACGATGGGACGCCAGTCCATCGCCGGGCACTGCGGGGCAATTTTGCCTGCGAGCCAATTAACCTATGTAGGAGCATGCTTTTGGACTGTGGGAGGAAACCGGAGTGCCCGGCGAAAACCCACGCGGACACGGGGAGAGCATACAAACTCCACACAGAAAGGCACCGGAGCCGAGAGATTCGAACCCGGGACCTTCTTGCTGTGAGGCGACAGCGCTAACCACTGCGCCACCGCGCCACCCCATCATTAGTCTCTCTCAGAATACAATACGGGATACTGTGTCAGAAATGTCGAAAGCTAACCACTTGGAATCGCAGAGTTGTCGGAGTTGATCGCTCATCTCATTGTCAGAAACCGCTTTATCCTGTACAGGGTCGCAGTGAGCCGGAGCCTATCCCGGCAGACACAGGGCGCAAGGTAAGGATATACTCCCGATAGGACGCCAGTCATCACTGGGCACTGCGGGCAATTTAGTCTGCAAGTCAATTAACCTATGCAGCAGCATGTTTTTTTTTTGTACTGTGGGAGGAAACCGGAGTGCCCGGCGAAAACCCACGCGGACACGAGGGGAACATGCAAACTCCACACAGAAAGCAGCACCCGAACCAAGATTCGAACCCGGGGATTCTTGCTGTGAGGAGGCGACAGCGCTACCCACAGGGCCACCGTTTAAATAAATAATAATAAAGTATAAATGAGTGGCCCCGTTGAGCTGCTCAGGGCACTATGCATTTGCTTTGCTGATACGCCGGCAACGGATGCACTCAGGCGTTCACAAACTGAGACCTAAGTAAAACATTTTAAAAAAATCACTCTTGGAAAACAATTTACAAAACAGTAAATAAAGTTATTGTTGTTGATTTGTCGTTCTTATGTTGTTGCTGACATACCGTTCTCTCCACAGCTCTGTGCAGCGCTTTGTGACCCCTGGGTGAAAAGCGCTTTGCAAGTGCAATTGTTATTATTTTAACACCTACCAATTACAATGGTGTCTACCCACATGAGACTATGGCTACACTAAACAACAGGAACACGGTTCTCAAAACATCTACAAACCGGTATAACGCTAAGAAAAATAAGCAACTAAATAATCGCGCACATTCCTCCCAAGGATCTAATTTTAAGCGTGCGTTGAGTTAACCCACGATGCAACAGCCTCCTCTACTGGACATCACAACATCTCAGCGAACATTGGCCGAGGGGAATTCTTGGAGAAGCACTGTGGGTTCTTCTGCCTTTCCGTGGCCGAACGGGGCATTGCAATCAAGCGAGAGACTGGAGATGTTCACCCAGTGGATATACGGGGGTATTGCTGCGTGTGGCGACGACGGGGTGAGGAGCCCTGTCGCCTCACGGTAGAGATGGTCCTGGAATCCATTCCTGGCTCGGGTGCCTTTCCGTGTGGGAGTTGGCGTGTTTTCTCTCTCTCCGTGTCCGCGTGGGTAATTCGGTTTCTTTCCATCGTCCGAAGACTTGCTGCTTGCTAGGTTAATTGGTCTGCTGAGTAAAACTGCCCCCAATACCCTGCAATGTATTGGCGTTTTATCCTGGGTATTGCTCCGCCTTGCACCCTCTGTTTGCCGGGATAAGCTCCGCCCCCCGGCGACCTCGTACAGGATTAAGTGGGTGTTGCTAATGATGATGCATGTGCCCAGATCACACTTTCGTTTGATAGGTAGAAGAACCTTCTCGCGCCCTACTCCCAGACTTTGGAACTCTCTTCCATTGGAAAGCCACTCAGCTGCGTTTCTGGGCATCTTCAAATCCCATTTCAAGACTCACTTGTTCCGTAAGGACTTTAAGTCCTTTTGCTAGGACTGTTGATGTTGCTCACTGTTGTTGTGCTCGGATGATGGCTCGCTGTTGAAGTGTACCTGCACAAGAACACTTATTCCTTCCTGTATTTGCTTTAACAATTATGTTATTTGCTATTTGACTTCATTGATGAATAGTCATCATTTTTCCTAAATGATCTATTCTGACGTTATAGTTGACATTTAATTCTCTGCACAGCTCTGTGCAGCGCTTTGTGACCCTCGGGTGAAATCTCATCTCATCTCATTGTCTGAAACCGCTTAATCCTATATAGGGTCACGGTGAGCTGGAGCCTATCCCGGAAACACAGGGCGTAAGGCAGGAATACACCCGACGACGGGACGCCAGTCCATTGCCGGGTAAATACTAATATGTAATGTCAAATTATTCACCGTGAAGAGTCAACATACAGAACGTCAGCCCTATAGCGTGTCAGCAATCGAATATATGTGGGTTCACATTTTTGAAAGAAAATACATAAATATATAAGTATAGAAGTGGATAACAGGTAAAGTTAAATAAGGTGTGTTAAAAGTGATATTATTGCTCGAGTCAGCGACATATGTGAAATCCTTTTAGTTCAATTTTGTAACAGGGACTCCATATATTTTGTGGCTTATGGGTGTAAAACCAAATTTCCCAATGTTGGGCGAGCCAATCAGTTTTTAGTTAAGCTGGAAGGAACCGTTGAGCTGTGGAGCTCTCTCCGACAGTTGTCCAGTGGGGAGGGGTGAGCAAGTTACTATATCTCAGGACACCGGAAGAAATTTAGTCAGTACAATTAACCGACGCAGAATGTATTCAGACTCTGCGAGGAAATTGGAGTAGCTAGAGAAAACCCAAACCGACATGGGAAGATCATGCAAACGTCACATAATGTGGCACTTTGGCCGGGAATCGAACCTGAGCTACGCTTGCTCTGAGGTGCCAGCGCTAATCACTGTGCCACAGTGCCACTCTTTTTCACGTCACTGCTGTTCAGTGAAGGTAGGGAGCACAGACAACGGATTTGCTTCCCACAACCTCGCCCAGCAGCTTATATCACCTGTTATGCACGGTAGTTACCTATTCACATACTATCCAGGTGGAATATCGCTTAGCTTCTGGAACTGGAGAAGATTGTGTGCAGGAAATAAGGAGCGCATCTCTGGTGCTGTCTCAATGCACAGCTAAGTGCTAAGTTTCTCTTAGTTCCTGAAGCCCAGCTTGCTCTTGATTGACTCAGTCTATTAGGGCATTGGTGTGTGGGAGAGAGCAGGTGTAGTGAATTAATGTCATGCCGCAGTAAGTTCGCAATTAATTTTCTTCAGTGTTTGCTGACCTTTCTAGTTAGCTCCTTGCAGTGTAGGAACTTTCGAAATGTTTAAACAACGCACAGTTCTAACGATCACGTCAAAGCTGGCATAAACTATCGCAATAGTACGGTTACTCGCTGTCGCAGTGTGGTGGTACGTAATGTGTTCTGTGCAATAAAATAAGCTCTAGAAAGTAAGAGGCATCCCGACTTGTGCTTTGTGTCAATAAAGGAATGGAGATCTGGCCACACGCGCCAACTGAATTCTATGATGAGCCGTCAACTTTGATCTGAAATGGGAGGGGAAGAGAATGTCTTATAATCTGGATAAATAGTTGTTTCGTGTGTGAGCACTTTTGTTGCTGTCTCAGTGTTTTCATTTGCATACCCAGGCAACCATTACAAATGGGAGAAAATCATCACCTTAATGTAAACTATTTCATACATAAACATATATCACGATTACATAACTCTTTTGGGCCAGTGCCAGCACTCAAAGTGCGGAAGATAAATGATAATTGCCTGAGGAATACACATCGATTTGTTTTGCATTTGTGTCCTCTGAACAGACATCTTCAATCATTTAGCGAGCGTGTTCTACGCGACATTTTTTCTGCTCATATTTATCCCCAGGCCTACTTTGCTGCTCTCATTCATTCATTATTTCTTTAATATGTAGCAGTTCGAGACCATGCGTTATTTTTGTCAGCACAGAGACATTAGAATATGGTGTTTGAAAGTTGGATTGAAGAAATGAAGGCATATTTCTAAATGTGCGAACTATTAACCGTCTGAGACTGCTGCCTTACCAGATGGCGCTGTTGCGTTTAACAAGGTGAGCAGCGAGGATATCGTCTCATTTGCAAGCATAGTCTTACTGCACCTCTTATGATAGCTTCCTGTATTATTACCCATGGCTTATCAACATTAACACACCGTTTGAGATTGCATTTTGGAAGCGGTGAGAAATAAACGCCTCGGTTAATAGCGATTGATCAAGCCTTGTCCCACGGTGCTGGAATACAAATTGACCGCTGAGAAATTTACAAGAGGAACTCGCGCTTGTGCGAGAAATTATGACTGTGAGCCGCGCTTCCCTTAGGTAGCTGATACGCGCGTGGTTACCTTGGAGTAGGCGGTGTCATGGCAGATGCAATAAATCAGCCAAAACCATGCGCGCAGAGGTTGAAAGAACACTCAAAACTGGTTAAATAAGATTAAAAACAATGCGTTTTTCTCTTTTTTTTCACATTCAAAAATAACGACGGGCCTCTGCTGAATATCGGTGGACTATGTTGTTGCATTTTCAGCCTGGAATACATGCGTTACGGGGGCGAGGGAAAATGACTCTTTGTCAACAGCAGAACATAAAGTGCTCTCCGATGCGTCGCGTGTTGTTCAGCGTGATATCCGACGTTCTGCTGTATGTGCTGAAAGCTTCTTCAGGAACTGAAGAGTTATGCAGCAGAAGCGCTAAGAATATACGGAGGAGAAAAAAAATCTACATAGAAATTTGAAGCTGTATAGTTGCCCTGAAGAAGGGCCATTTTATGAAACGTCAGAATCATCATGATCAGTAACTGTTATCAATTCATTGCTGGTTGAAGGTCCCAATCATTTGCTGGATCAATGCCTCCTCCTTATGCCATCACTGTCTCTCATGGTCCTGTAATGAAACAGCCGTCTCGATCCTACACGTGAACCGACATCGTCACTCCATCTCCACGGTGAACGTTCCATTAGACGCGCCCCCCTCTGGCTTCAACTCCACTGTTAGGCAATGCGACTTTGATGAGTGGGTTTATACGAAATTCAAACTCCAGGAAACAATACTAGTAAGGCAATTCATCACGCGCGTAAACTCCACACCTGGTCATGGACGAGACAGGGATCCGGAGGCGTAGCGAGGAAACCGCAGAGAGGGAGGGGTGGGAGTCGTCCAGGAGGTCAGCCGGCGCCAACCTGCCAGACACTGTTTTCCTACACATTATGACGTTATCGGCTAAATAGTGTGCGATGTTAGTTATAGGAGAACCCAGAGGAAAGCCACGCGGAACAAAGGAAGAACACACATTCTCCACTAAGAAAAGGGCCTCGGGCGGGAATCGAACCGCCGAGGGCACGGCTTTCTTTCAGTGAGGCGCAGATAATAATTGTTTCCATTTCGAAAGTACCTTTCACACGAAGGTCACAAACCGTTGCACAGAGTTATGGAGAAAACAGCATGTCAACAATAACATCGGAAAACTACCAACTATAACTGGATATCGCATTATATTTAA
>JAZEWT010000018.1:11940017-11951421 GCA_036362905.1 Mordacia mordax
TCCGAGCGTCGGAGGCTGAGAGGGCAAGATGTTACCATTGCGCCACGGTTCCCCCGAACCCTCGCAGCACGCGGCGAGGGTTTCTATTTTATCAGCAGGGGTCACTGTGGTACAGACGCAAGTCTGCTCGGATCTTTGCAGCGGATCACACAATCGGTTAGGCAAGAGCATCCATGAACACAATTTGTCAGGCAATCGTGAAATATGTTTCAAATATGTGTCAGTGTATAGTAATAATATTTGCATTTCTAAAGCGCATTTCACCCGAGGGTCACAAAGCGCTGCGCAGAGCTATGGAGACAACGGCATATCGACTGCACCAGAATGGCTCATATAAGTAAACTAAAGACGATAAATAAATGAATTAAATAAAGAAAAATTAAATAATTGTTAAACCAAATAAAGAAAGGAAGAAGTGTTCTTGAGTAGGCACAGGCTAATACCGCGTTATCATCTGTAACAGGTATAGCAGGCGGAAGTTCAGATCATCCTACCATTGATGGCAGGCATGTGCAGCTCGAGTGAGTGTGACTACCATCAATTATCGGCCAATAAATAAATGAGCTTTTTTATTTGTGGAAGCAAGCTAGAGAAAACCCACGCAGCAAAGGGGAAGAACGCACAAACTACCTCAGGCAGGTTCTTATTTCTGTGAGGTGCAGATGTTGCCCTAGCCTCAGATGTTGCTAGCACTGGCCACGAATCAATATAAGTAGACACTGCACTGCGTCACTGATCGTTCCAGACATATAAATAAGTTACAATTCAATATACGGACGTAATGCTTTTAATTGCCACACAGCCGTCACATTTAATGCGATACAGAGCTCGTCACGAGACAACGAATCGCAAGAGGGTTCACTGAAAACACCAACGTTTCCGTGGGAGGGGGGCAAACTGCGTGACTTTTCGGATTTGTACTGTAGGGGTCACTGCCTCGAGCCCCCTCAATCCCTGTTGTATCCATAACGAGTGGGGTAGCGGCAGGGGAAAGGAGCAGAGAGGACTGACTGTCCGCTGCTGCCCTCCTACCGTCCGGGCCCCCTCACTCCTGAAAGGAAAACCCAGCCTGAGGGGAGGGGGGTCCCGCCGTGTCCCGTCCGCTGCCTCACAGCTCCCCAGACACACGCAGCGTGCTAACCGCTGCGCCACCGCTCTCCACACTCATACAGTGAGCTAACCGCTGCGCCACCGCTCTCCACACTCATACAGTGAGCTAACCGCTGCGCCACCGCTCTCCACACTCATACAGTGAGCTAACCGCTGCGCCACTGTTTCCCATACTCATGCAGTGCACTAACCGCTGCTCTCGTCACCAGCGTTAGGTTTCACACTGCGCCGATGCTCACCACACATACAGCAATACCGTTACCATACACACGATGGGTGATGTAGACAAACGTTATTCTCCGCTGCTCAACAGGTCCGTCTCTGCGCTGGCTCCTCACACATTAAATGGTGGCCGCATTCCTCGCCGACTCTGCCAACCCGCTATAAAATGGTGGATGCTCACCCCACGTGTCTCCCTGTCTGTGTCCCAGCCACCCCGTCCCTCAACTCTCTAGTCCTGTCCCCATCTCCCTGTCTCTGTATCGCTCTCTCTGTAACGCAGCCAATTCGTCTGAAAATCTGTGTCTCGCTCCCTGCTCAATACCTCTCCTCTGTGTCGGCGCGCTCCCTCCGAACAGTGGCCGCCACTCTCCCCTTTGTCTACACGTGTTTACCTGTCCCTGTGTCCCAGCCTCCTTGTCCCTCACCACTCTATCACTGTCCCTGTCCCCCTGTCTGTGTAGCTCTCTCCCATGTAGCCCGTTCCTCTGTAAATCTCCGTCCTCCACCCTGCACCTGCCGCCCCCTCCCGCAGCCCCACATGTCTCTCCGTACCCACATGAGCCTGTCTCTGACAGCCTTCCTCTCACTGTCCCTATGTCTCTCTCTCGGTGTCTCTCCATGTCTCTCTCCCCCATAGCTCCAGTGGTCATCTGCCCACTCCTAGCAGCAACAATCTCTCTGTCTCCTCCACGCACCCACGCGAACCCTCGCTTCCCCCCCCCTTTTCTGGAAGCCCCGCCATCACGTGCTCCCCTCCCCCTCTCTGATTCCTCCACCTTATTGTCAGAAACTCCATCCCTATTGGTCCTTCTGTCAACTTCCCCCACCAGTATGCCTGCTCCTGAGTGGTCAGTTGTCGTCCCTAACATGGCAGCTCCTCTGGCTCCAGGCACGACCACGCTGGAACCTGGCCCTTGATGGTGTCTCTGGCTGAACCAAATTTCCACAAGGTGGAAGAAACCTTGGCATTTATCCCGCCTAGCAAGGATCCTGGTCTAAAACCCATAGTCGTGGTTTCGGAGTGCAGTAATGCGGGCCTCTACATCCTTGTGGGATCTGGTGTGTGTGAGGTCCATGGCATTACAGTAGTTTGGAACAGAGAGAGGAGGTGCACAGAAAATCTCTAAGTCTACGCATTGGCTGGCATGCACATTTCACCTCACAGTGGCATTAAGATTGAGCCACGCAAGCGTGTTTAAAAGAGCATAGTCAATAAGTGTGGTGTGTATTCAGTAAAGCCCCACCCCTCAATCCCCCTTGGTAATTTACAGGTGGCAAATAAATAGCTCTTCTCAAACGTGGTAATTAACAAAGACTGAAAATGTGCTCTATAAACAATGATGCGATTGATGATTGCTTCCCAAAACTGCTCTTTCGGGATAGACACGTACGATCGCTCCTCTATCCTTCGCGGCGATTCAGAGATAATGACGTGGTACAAGATAGTGCCTTGACAAGTAAACAGCAGTCACGCACGTGACTCACACACGGAACGCCCGTGGATGCCTCGAATGTGGGAGGCGAAACGTCGCAAAGGGGAGAGGATTGAGGAGCGATCGATGCGGCTATCCTGAAAGGGCGGCTTTTGGAAGCAATCGTCACACATCGAAAGGTGAAAACAACCGTGACAACAAAATTGGGAGATTCATGCTTGAAATGCCCGGCGATGAACTGGCGTCCCGTCGTCGGGTGTATTCCTGTCTTACGCCTTGTGTTTCCGGGATAGGCTCCGGCTCACCGTGACTTTATATAGGATTAAGCGTTTTCAGATAATGAGATGAGATGAGATGCTTGAAATGTTGCTGAGCGAATGAGACGAACGCACATCTTAATAGTCTCATCTCATCTCATTGTCAGAAACCGCTTAGTCCTGTACAAGGTTGCAGTTAGCCGGAGCCTATCCCGGCAGACAAAGGGCGCAAGGCAGGGATATACCCACGATGAGACGCCAGTCCATCACCGGGCACTGAGGGCAATGTAGTCTGCAAGCCAATTAACCTATGCAGCAGCATGTTTTTTGGACTCTGGGAGGAAAACGGAGCGCCCGGGGAAAACCCACACGGACACGGGGAGAGCATACAAACTCCACACAGAAAGGCACCCGAGCCGAGATTCTGTGGCACCACGACTCGGACCGCAGACTCGTGGCAGCTCGACGATAACGGCCACGGCGAGGATCAGCGTTCACTCCACGATATTTCAGCCGGCGAGCAGAGACTTCTTGTCTTTTGATGTTTTATTGAACAGCGCGCGCGGGCCCGGGCATAACGAACACGAGCGGCGACTACATCCTGACGACTCTTCCCCAGGCGATTCGTCTCTCCCTCTGACCCCCTCACGACCAACTGACCACACTCCGTCTGACCGATTCCTTATATTTCCCTCCGTGCCGTCCCCCCCTCCTTCGCACCTTCCGGATGACCTCACCCGTAGTCACGAGTTCCAATCAATCAAGCATCGCAGGTTCGCTATCACGAGATTATGAGTAAACAAGTCTCGTAATCGCCCGTGCCACGGGTTCGCTTGAGCCAACAACAGGAAACTGACTCACTGTCCGCTCGCGCGCCTTCCAGATGACATCATGTATATACCGGCGAGACAATGGGTAAGCAACAGAAGCTCGCCAACACGGGTTTCGCAATCGCACTGTCCGTCCCGAAAGACTCTGTAACTCCACAATTCGAACCCGGGACCTTCTTGCTGTGAAGCGACAGTGCTACTCACCGCGCCACCACCCATGTGTGTGGTGACAGCAAGTCTCCAGACAATTAGCACCTCATCAACCCTGATGAGGCTTTGTCTTCAACGGCCGTGAAGCAGTGCCTCGTTTTAACGAGTCACTAGTTGGGAAATTGGCTCGAATGCGGAGCTCTCTAATCGTGCATGTAAGGGTAATGGAAATTCTGAGCTGGTGCCAGCGTATTTTACTGTAACCACGTTGTTTTGCCGATGTAACGTCAAGCGTTTCTCTTTAGGCGCCTGTTGCTTAATTGCGTCCATTGATATTTGCCGGTTATTCTCAATTGTCGATAACTGGATCTTTTCATGTGTGCTTCGTTTCCGATCGTTTGGTCTTTGTCTCGGATTCAGTAAGAAAGCTCTCTGTTGATAATTGTTGTGAGTGCCTAGGGGTTGTCCGAGCTAAAGGGGCTGGTTAACTATGGTGGTTAGCAGTGGGGCTATGGTGAGAGTTAGTGTGCAGGCTAGCTCCTGTGGTGAGAGTTAGGGTGCAGGCTGGCTCGTGTGGTTAGAGTTAGTGTTAGGGTGCAGCCTAGCTCCTGTGGTGAGAGTTAGGGTGCAGGCTGGCTCGTGTGGTTAGAGTTAGATTAGGACTTGTACGAGTGACTGGAGGTGGCACGGTGGCCCAGTGGGTAGCGCTGTCGCCTCACAGCAAGAAGGTCCCAGGTTCGAATCTCGGCTCGGGCGCCTTTCTGTGTGGAGTTTGCATGTTCTTCCCGTGTCTGCGTGGTTTCCTCCCACAGTCCAAAAAACATGTTGCTGCATAGGTTAATTGGCTTGCAGAGTAAATTGCCCGCAGTGCCCAGTGATGGACTGGCGTCCTATCGTGGGTATATCCCCGCCTTGCGCTGTGTCTGTCGGGATAGGCTCCGGCTCACCGCGACCCGGTACAGGATAAAGCGATTTCTGACAATGAGATGAGATGGGAGATGAGTGACTGGTTGTCCCACGGATTATTTAGTTATTTATAGTGACTGAGCAGAGCCTTTGACGTTTAAATCACCGAGCGACCAGTACAATACGGCGTCGTTGCGAATATAATAGATACGATTTAATGCTGCACGCACCGATGAATAACCAGAGATAAGCAAACAGAGAAGTGATTTGAGCTGCGGTGTAGTGGCTGGGTTGGGTGAGCGACTGAGTGCGGTTGGGCAATTGAGTGGGTGACTGGGTGAGTGAGTGGTTGAGTGAATGAGTGTTAGGTTGCAAGATCCTGATAATTATCGCCCCATCTCATATCTACTATTCCTCTGTAAGGTCCTTGAACGTGCAGTAGCCGCGCAACTCCAGAAACGCGTTCTTTAAAATGACCTCCTCGATCTCTTTCAATTTGGGTTCAGATTCGGCCATGGTACTGAAACTGCTCTGGCAAAAGTATTTGATGACCTACGCGTCTCTGCTGACGAAAGATTGTCAAATATTCTTGTTCTCCTGGACCTGAGCGCTGCCCTCAATACGGTTGACCACCTGATCTTGCTTCAGCGACGGGAGTGTATAGGTGTCTCTGGTAGTGCCCTGCATTGGCTTGAGTTCCTATATCTCCGACCGGAAGCAGTTCGTCAGCCTCGGAAGACAAAACTCAGAGATCCTTTCGTTGTGTCTGGAGTTACTCAGGGTTCAGTTCTCGGCCCACTCATCTTCAGCATCTACATACAACCTCTTGGTCATATTCTGCGCAGCCTCAATCTCAGCTACCATTGCTTTGCCGATGACATCCAAATCTATATCCACGCAAAGCCATCAATCAATGCGTCTAGTTTTTCCATGTCGTCCTCACTGTCAACTGCGAAGGCTTGGCTCAATTCAAATTTCCTAAAGCTAAATGGTGACAAAACAGAAGTTTTGCTTGTCGGAACCCCGCACCAATTGTCCGAGTCTGAACCTATACAACTGATGCTTGACGACCAGACCATTAAAGTGGCTAAGTCAGTTCGGAGTCTAAGAGTGACTTTTGATTCCTCACTCAGCTTCGGGACATACATCAAGAAGGTGACGAAAGTAGCCTATTTCCATTTCAGAAATATAGCCAGACCGCGCAATATTTTGTCACCTGCTGATGCTGAGAAGCTAATACACATCTTCATCTCCTCACGAATCGATTACTGCAACGCACTGTGTCCCTGGCACCCCTGCCTACATGATCAATCGTCTCAAACATGTGCAGAATGCGGCTGCTAGAGTCCTCACTCGCACACCCATCCACGATCACATATCTCAGTACTGATGTTTCTCCCCTGGCTACCTGTTAAATACAGGATTAAATTCAAGATTCTCCTTCTCACCTACAAGACTCTCATTGGCGCTGTTCCAACATACATCCGTGACCTACTTCAGGCACCCTCATGAACACGCCAGCTTCGATCCTCCAATACGGGCTTGCTGCATGCGCTCTGATCGCACCTCCATTCGATGGGTGACAGAGCAGATGTCACCACCGTATAGGCGCTCTAGCTTTCTGTGAGCCGGATACTTGCCGGTGCAGAGCGGAAACAACCGGCGCGATCTACCCTACGCGTGACAACAGACTTACAGCTGCGGCTCAATTCGTGAAACCATTCTTCGGCATTAACAATAATAATTACACTTCTAGAGCGCTTTTCACCCGAGGGTCACAAAGCGCTGCACAGAGTTGTAGAGAGAAGGGTACGTCAGCAACAGCAATGACATATGAACGGCAAATCAACAACAATAACGATTTTTGTGTTTTTTTCACTGCATTTGCAATCAAAAGGTCACTGGTTCATTCCACATCCCGGCGCGTCTGTTTAAACAATAGTTTTTTTTTTACTGGAGACTTAAAAAAATATATCTGAAACCCTTCCGCCGGCGTGTAAGCACGCCATTGCAGGGCTGCGCCTTTACCTCTCGATTCGCTAGAGGGGCTCGGGCAGGCGTCGAGTGACGCCGATTGTGGTTGGTTGCACGGATGAGCAGTCGCAATTTCACGTTGCCTCACATCGATCGGTGATAAAGTACGCGGGGCTTTTTTTTATTCCTCCACTGCGTTAGTGCGAATTAACGACCCCGAGTTTTCGAGCAATAAACTTTACTATGTAAATTCACGACCGTTGTAACATGGGAATTCAAACCTCTGCAATTTTGTTGTTGCTGTTGTCGGTTTTTTTTTGCTATGTGAGCAGGCAATTGCAGCACACGGCTTCGGAGTTTGTGGCATTCCCAGGATACAGTGATGCATAGCCGATATTAATTCCTGAGCATGATATGTGGATTTCCTATAACTATGGGATGCGTTTATTTTATTAACAATCACATATTCAAGTACGCTACCCAGAGTTGAATTAGGCCCTGGTGCAATGGGAACCAGGGGCTTTGGTCTAGGGCCCACAGGACATGGCCCATCGTGGAGTGTAACAGGGGCCTGAGTTTCGGGCCTCAGGTTAGAGGCCCTGTGGTCTGGGTGTCTGTAGATCTGTGGTCCGGGGTAATGGGTTAGAGTGGCCAGCTCACTCGGATATGCACAAACCCATGCGATTTCATGGGAGAGAAGCAGAGAATTCCGCAACACTAGAAGAGTGGGACCACTGTGATTTGAAGATTTCATTCAAGACGGCGGGCCTCAAAACGATGCCGTTTTCTGCATACTCAAGACAGATGGTGACCCCGGCCTGAGCAATCCTCATGCCCGGGCCAGGGGGAGGGGGGCCGTTGCAGTCTCACCACCTACACACTCCGCACCCACGCCACGGAGACTTTCTTCATTAAACCAACGCGGCGATTAACTTTAGAACAAAAGGCAGCAGTCGCCGCTCCCCTGATGATTTTCCAACAGTAGCAAGGATGTGTTCTTTGTATGTGTGGATGGCGCATAGCTGCGTTAGGGGAGGGTGACAGAACCATGCCCGCCCGTCTTTGTCTCTATAATGACAATGTTTACACAGCACAAGTTGAGGCTGAGTCGAGCCAGGACCTGTACCAAAATTCGTCTATGATTTTGTGGTGCCACAGGTGACCGACCCCTAGGACGTGGACTCGACAGCATCGCTGCCACGACTCTGGGTTATTCCTGGCCCAATACGCGCCCCACACCACACTAGCAGCACACCAGGCTGGTTCCACTGTCCGTTGTGAAAGCACCGTTTAGTTTAACCCCCCTACGGCTTCCACCCCCCAAAGTGTTTTTTTTTTTTAATTCAGAGAAGGGACAGGTTCCCCTCTACTACTCCTATTTTTTTTCTGCGCAACATGGGTGGGGGACATCTAGTTACCAAAGGGGAGCATTGTTAAGGTGGGCTCGGGGGCTCGGACAGGATGGCCGTCACGTTGTGCACTCCTGACCGAGGGAGAGGAGACCCATTTAGTTACGCCTGAGATGGGATATGGAATTTCTACATCAGTTAGCATTTAGATGTGGGCAGATTGCCGGTGGAGAACACGGTGAAGGGAGAGGGCGAGTATTTAGAAGACAGGGACAAACGAGAATGGAATGTCCCGGCACCTGGGCGATAAACAGGGGAGCGGGTTAGCAGTAATGAGTGAGCAATTAGCATCTGAATGAGACCCGGTTACTTAAGGGAAACAAAGGGATCTCTTTATCGGTTGGTGGTGAACATGAAAGAGAGGCCGATGTGGACTGCATTACGAGTTGACGGTAGCATGAGACAAGGGGAGAGCGGAGCGCCATTTGGTGAAGGATAGTGCTGGGCCGTGAGCGATGAAATAGGATCGAGTCCTAAGAAGGCGGTGCGGCGTCTGGTGTTACATGTGCGCTATGCGTTAGCGCACCTGTGAGTGCCATGTGCGGTCGAGCGAGTGAGCGGTCCTGTTGCTCGCCGAGGCACATGTGTGCTCGTGGGGAGGTGAGCGCATATCGAGATAACGCCCGGGAGGGACGGAGGTCGTTGTTACGCGCACAGCGCTCGCTAGACAGGCAGAGGGATCTGGGCGAGCAGAGCGCGGAGGGCAGTGAGACGGCGAGGCGTCTCTGCCCCACAGTTGGCAGCGAGCGGAACTCGAGCTAGGGTCGCCAAGTTTGTTGCTCATCGCTGCGCCACCGCTCCCCACAATAGCATTCACAGCAAACTAAGCAACCCTCTTCCCTCCTGTCCTTTGCTTCTGGCGCGGGAAGCCCCAGTTGTCTGCCTGCTCTGTCCTCTCCAGTTCCCCGCAGTTTTCGTTTTTATAAGAGCACCGCTTTGATTTATCGTCTGCTTCCCATCTCCCCTCGCGTAATGATCGCGGCAGATTGCAGAACGCCTCTCATGGCTCCCCCCGACTGTCAAGCCCCTCTCGCGGCCAGCGGGTTCATTGTGTTCATATTCATAGGAACGCAAGTGTCTCCTAACTCACCCTTTATATGCGCGCGTGTGTGGGAACGCTGGTATAGTGGTGAGCGTGCTGCACTGAGCCGCGCGAGTTTAGAATCCCTCTCACGGCCACCATCCGCTGACGATTTTCTGAACCGGTCCTGGGACTCCGCTAGATCAACTCAGCTTCAAAATGAGCGTCTTGCGCAGGGAGTAACATTGCCATTAGGGAGACAAAGGCGGCCGGGCGTGGTGCTGATCAACCACCTACTTGTGTTCCTTGCTGACGGCGCTTGACTCCGCAGTCTCTTAATGCTCACGGGTTGTCTTTGTTATAGCTCTAATCAGGAGAGAAAACGGAGTAGAATTGTCTGTACCAGGGCCCATCAAAACTAAGGGGGCTTGCCCCCCCCACCCCCCTTAATTACATGATGTTTCATTTCGTTTAAATGTAATGCTATCCGCATTATCCAATTGAGCCAAATGGGAACGGATAGTCAATACATAGCATAAACTGTAACCGATTTTCTATGATAAATACTAAACGTTGAATCAGGTGGCAATGCAATGTTGTGCTTGACATTGTATCCATCTATTTAATTTGTTAAAACAAATAAAACCGCTCCTCGGCTCTGTACAAAGCAGAGCACATTGTTAAACCTCGCGTCGATAAAATATCGTTAGACACGGGACGTTCTAGGCCTGGGGAAGGTTGGGTACAGTCTAGCCTCAAATATATCTCTTGGTGTGGAGGCATTTGTAAATGTGATTCAAAGTAACTGCTGCTGATGCTGTATCATCAGAATGCGTATAGTGCTCACCACAGTCATATTCAGCCGGGCGGCGATAATCCTGCCATTAAAACTGCAATATTTAATCCTGGATCACGACGTCTGACGACGATGCTGATGATGACGGTGAGCCTGAGCTCGTAATCCTTAACCCATCCATCAGCACTGCGTGTTAAGTGCCCGTTGGCAAATCGTGGGTTTTTTTTTGCAGTGTGAGCCGCGAGAGGGGCACACGTGTCGGGGCCCGGTACGGGCTGGCTGTGAATTTGAGGCCGAGGTTGGAGGCCACACGGGGTGGAGCCACTTGTTCCTGCAATGGGGACCAAAACAGCGGTGACCCGGCCGTGGCTCGGCCGGGTGCAGCAAAGGTCAGCCTCACAGAACGCGGGCTGGGTGCGTGAAACATTTACTCATAAATAAATAACGGCACGCAAAAAATACAGGACCCGCACTTGCCCGCCCGTATAGCCTTAAGCTGGTAGCGATCGCCTATGAAAACTGACACGGCACACGAAAGCGTGGGTGTTCAGCATCTTTTCGTGTATTCCTAGTGGCAAATTTTGCACACTAGGTACTCATTTGAGGATGAATCGACATAGGAGAGGCCCAGGACCGGTTCAGAAAATTGTAATTGGTGTTGGTGGCCCTGATCGTGATATGAACTCGGGTCGCCGGGTTTGTAGCCCAGCGCGATAAACGCAACAACAAACGCCATTCGCGGTGACGTCACCACGACGCCTGTTCCAGGCCATATTCACCTTGAAGCCACGTGAAGTGTCGAAGGCTCGCCGACAGGAGGTCACGGGACAGACCCAGGTGTTATGGGTTGCCTGACTTAGATGACTGGCAGATGAAACACCCATGCTCCCTACTGTGCTAACTTGCTGTGAGAGTCGCTCCTCCACCCTCCGTTGTTGTTAGAGGGCGTGTGATGCTCCCCAACACTAGGGTCCCCACCTCCGTAAATATCTTCCCTAGATCTCCAGCGATCCCTAACTCCTAACACCAATCTCTCTCGGTCCCCGAGTGATCACACGCGGCGCTCCGACACACGGCGTGCGCGCGTTCTCTCACACGTACCGCGCTCACACCACGTTCTCTCAGACCACCGCTCTGATACAAAAATACCGGACAGAAGATGTCTTGGAAGCCTTTTACTGCTGCAGACTCGTGCGCCGCGACGACGTCCCTTTTCAGCCGCCCCAATTGCTCCCTCGATACAATTCGCTACGCGGCACAACCACTTGGGCACAGCCCCTCGGCACAGCCTCGCAC
>JAZEWT010000018.1:11959943-11977109 GCA_036362905.1 Mordacia mordax
GGGTGTGTTTGTGGGGAGCGGGATGGTGGGTGGGTGTGTGGAGGGGGGGCGGGCTGGTGGGTGGATGTGTGGGTGTTTGGGGAGCGGTTGCTTAGCGGACAGCGCGCTGGGCGACAAACCCGCCTCCCTAGTTCGAATCCTGCTCACGGCCAACACCAGTGATGATTTTCTGAACCGGTCCTGGGCCTCCCCTAAGTCGACTTAGGCTCAAATGAGCACGCACTGCAGTGATTAAACATTGCCACTAAGGAGACAAATGCGCCCGAGCGTGGTGTTAGTCACCCATCTCCTTGTGTGCCGTATCGACCTTCATAGGTGCTGGCTAATGGCATTTGACCCTTGTCTGTTAAGGCTATACGGGGGATCTTTGTCTTTGTCTGTGTGTGGGTGTGTGGGGGAGAGGGGTGTTCGGTGTTTATGTGGATGGGTATGTGGGTGGATGTCTGGGTGTGTGTGTGTGTGGATGAGTGGGTATGTATGTGGGTGGGTGGGCGAGCGGCTGGCGGCGGTTGACGCGAGGCGGCGTGGAGCCCAGCTCGAGGTGACGCAGTCCCACGTCACTGCAACGCAACAATGGGTTCCCCTCCCCACCATGTCTCCCTCCACGCAACCTCGGCGGGGGGGGGGGTCACGGGTGACTCAGAGACGACGACGACGAGGAGGACAGAGCTATCGTCGGCCGGGATGGCAGTGCGTGCCGTGAAAGAAAATAAAACCACGCGTTTCAACAGCGATCGTGTCGGCAGTGACCCAAGGCAATGGGATCACGTGGCACTTCTCCAAGCACGGCTGATGAAGCACCGAAGGCTCGCGAATCGTTTGAGACGAATGCTTTGCAGGAGTTCGCGGTTGTCCTGTGGAGCCCGCGGACACGTCCTCGGCTCGCGACGTCCGACGTTTCGCTCCACGGGATGTGGGGGAGACCCTCCTCAGCGGTGGAGTTCTGATGTTCTGTCAAAGAGTCACAGTTCCTGCTGAGATGAGCATGGAGGCTGCGCTCAGTTTCCAATGAAGCTATGAACCAGTCAAGTATTTCATAAAATCAGTCGCTTACAGTGGTAATGATTTTAAATAATATATCTGAGTCACACAAAGTGGTACCTGTTTTATCGACCAGCGGTGATGACGGACTGAGCGTAACCTCTCCAACCAAGATTTAAATTCATGACATTTTCATTGCGAGCCGCTAGGGCTATCACCGAAGCATTTGACTGGAGTGACGATCCGATGAGACGCTACGTGTAAAGTCTAAAAAAAATGTTACAATCAGTATCTGATTGCCAATCTTTAGACAGATTCGGGTTGTGATTTTTATAATTTGTGTGGTTTTCAAAAGACGCCTGAAGTGTTCTTTGACTGACATGGCGGGCCGGTAATATCTACTCGGGATCACCTTAGCAACCGATGGTCCCTTTAAAAAAAATTGTGATAGAAAATAATTGTCTGCTTTTAACTATTTTGGGGCGTGGGGGTTGAAACTTAGTGACGGGCAGGGCAAGGTGTCAGCTGCGATGATGAATTGGTCAAGGGACCGGGGATATGAATGCGTGATGATGATTACGATGACAGTTCACTTGATATGTGACGGGTTTCCGTTTAATCAATGGAAGCACACATATCATTTCGCTCTAATTTTAAACTGCACTGGGAAATAAGCATAAGCCTAATAGAAACATCACGCGGGGTAATGAAAGTGAGATTTTACACCCAATGAAGGGTTATTGACTGCACACGAGATAAACGTGGACATTAGCTCTGGCGTTAACGATTAACGGAAATTAGCCGCGTACGGGCGTGATAAGGTGGCGCACACATCACTCGCTCCCTGTTTATGAACTGCCGTGCCAAGGTAATCAACTGAACTCTGAGTCAACGGAATGGCTTTCCGGTAATTAATTCTATTCATACTTTAGATTAATATTTATAATTAATGCCTAATGAATCTAAGCAGAGATCGGGGCCGCATTTGAAGAGTTATCCGCTTTACTTAGGGCCGTTAATAATAGGATATTATGAGCTCTAATCATTTTGTCAGGCGACGCAGACAGCAGAGACTAATTTTGAAATTTTTGTTTGTAGTCCCGTGTTTCTGTGAGAGTCTATCAAAGCAATTAACGTGATTGCTCTGATTAATTGCGGCGCGGGATGGCTTCTGTGATGTTTTTTTTTTTGCAAAAGCTTCAAATGAAGCGTGTTTCGTGCTTTTTCACAAACGAGTTTTGATTTTGCCGTGGAAAATGAAAAGAAAATCAAACCAGAATTCATAACTAAATACGGAGTTTGAAAGTGAACTGGGCACAAACAGTTGTGGAGCGACGCGCGCTTAGAAATGAAGCGAGAACTCACGCGGCTCAATACCACCCGTCAGAGCTGGATGGGACGATGTCCATGGTCAAGAATAGTGACGGAACGTCAGTCAGAGAGCGGAGCGCGTCTTGAGATGACGTGTGCCGAGGAGTGACCACAGCGGTTCGCGCCGCCCAGCTTCCCGGGAGCGATCAGGGCGTGTTGCGATCGCGCGGGTGGCCGTGGCTCGCAGGAGAACTTCTGCCGGCAGAGGGCCGACCGCGACCGATCGCTGACGACGAATGTGACGGTGACTGTCTCTCGACATTCCGCCGGTATCATCAGATTGCGCGACAGATGGAGGAGTGGTCTCCCTCCGCGTTCAGCTGCCACGCAGCCTGTCAGCGGGCCACGTGATCCTGGTCCGGCAACAATAATATTTTGCATTTCTAAAGTGCTATTCACCCGGGGGTCACAAAGCGCTGCACAGAGTTGAGGAGCAAACGGCACGTCAGCAATAACATTAGAAGAGACCAACTGAATAAAATAATGACTATAAATCAATGAAGGATGTCAAGTAACAATGAAAATAATTATAAAAAAGGAAGGAATCTGTGTTCCTGGGCAGGCACAGGTAAACAGCGAGTCACCATTCAAGCACGCAGCTGTGAGCAGCATCAACAGTCCTAGCCAGAGGACTTCAAAGTCTTACGGATCGAGTGAGTCTTGAGATGGGATTTGAAGACGATTCCCAGGGACTCAGCTGACAGAATTGCCAACGGAAGGGAGTTCCAGAGTCGTGGAGCAGCACGCGAGAAGCCTCTGTGAGGGTGAGCGTGGGAGGAGAGCTACGCGGTGAGTGAGATGCAGGTACTGCTACGGCGACGACAGCTGCCTCTGCTGCAGCCGTGCGAGATGGAGAGGCACGACTCTCTCAGCGAGCGGAGAAGGGCCCAAGGGTTGAGACGTAAACTTATTGATTAAGACTAATAAGGATCTAAAGCATTGAAATAAAAGCAGAGTAACAACAATTAATTCATTAAAACTATTAAAAACACACTCAGATGGACTCAAAACTCGCATAGCTGGCGTTTCTAGCAATGGCGCTTCAACTGCCGCTAAAGATGCCTGCGTCACCATAGTTCAGTCTCAATAAGATGACGTCAGAGTCTTGTATAAGGTCGCGTGGGGCCGGAGCTTATCCCAGCAGACACAGGGCGCAAAGCGGGACTGTATCCAGGATTTGACGCCAGTAGATCGCAGGGCACTTTTTTTTGTTTTTAGACAATTTACTCAGCAGGCCAAACAGTCTAGGCCGCAGCGTGTGTTTGGATGGTGGGAGGCAACTGTAGTACCCCGCGAAAATCCACGCGTACACGGGGAGAAAGAGATGTGGTGGTCCCCTAATTTCCTAAGGTCCCCACCTCCGTAAATATCTACTCTCGAACCCCACAATCCCCAACTCCTAACACCAATCTGCGAAGGTCCCTGAATGACACGCGGCGCGCGCGCATTCTCACACACGCGGCGCGCGCGCCGTGTGTGTGAGAACGTGCACGTGCCGCGTGTGTGAGAACGCGCGCGCGCCGCGTGTGAGAGAATGCGCGCGCGCCGCGTGTGTGAGAAAGCGCACGCGCCGCGTGTGTGAGAATGCGCGCGCGCCGCGTGTGTGAGAATGCGCGCGCGCCGCGTGTCATTCAGGGACCTTCACAGATTGGTGTTAGGAGTTGGGGATTGTGGGGTTCGAAAGTAGATATTTACGGAGGTGGGGACCTTAGGAAATTAGGGGACCACCACATCTCTTTCTCCCCGTGTACGTTCTCACACACGCGGCACGCGCGCATTCTCTCACACGCGGCGCACGCGTTCTCTCACACGCGGCGCACGCGCGTTCTCTCACACGCGGCGCGCGCGCATTCTCACACACGCGGCGCGCGCGTTCTTACACACGCGGCGCGCTCACACCACGTTCACCCATACATCCGCTTTGATACAAAATACCGGACAGGGGATGAATTGAAGCCTTTTACTGCTGCAGACTGCGCGCCGCGACGAGGTCCCTTTTCAGCCGCCACAACTGCTTCGCGACCCCTCATCTATTCTCCCCCGCTACAGACTCACTACGCGGCGCACAGCCGCTCGGCACAGCCGCTCGGCACAGCCTCGCACGGCTCCGGGCACAGCTCTCACACAGCTCCGGGCACAACTCTCGCACATGACTAACTAAACCCCGCTACTCGACTGCCCTTAACATGCCTAACTAACCTCGCTAACTAACCCCGCTACTCTCTGCCCTCGTCCCTCTACATGGCTGCCCTTCCTGACCGCCTCCACTCAACTAGCAACTGCCCCCCCCCTTGCTCCGCGCTTGCTCAAATACTCCCGCTGCCCAGACGCCACGCCCCGCCGTCCCTCTCCCCCAATCAGCGCCGCCTTCCCTTGTCTCCAAGCGTGGGCTCCCTCTACCAACCAATCTCCGCCGTTGTAAATAACCGGCGCCAATATGTCTAGAGAATGGACCAATCCCATGACGAAGCCTGGCCGTTACACGGCAGGAATATGTCGCACTGTCCTCCGAAAACCCCGCCCAACTTGCCAATGCCTACAGTACTCACCCACCGGCCTACAAGCCCCATACCCACAAATGTCAGCAGCTTTCTATCCGGGGAAGCGACGCTCTCCCCGGCAGAACTGGTGGGTGGAACCCGGCGCCCCCTAGGCCAAATTCCAGCTGACGAAGGAACCACCAACCAACCTGCTCTACTTACAGGGTCTATGGACAAAATCTCCGTCGCTGGGGCCGAGTTCCACCGTTGTTCTGCTACCCCCCCCCCGAACCCCATGTCGTGTGAACACTCCGTCAGTGTGGAACAGTATACCGTTGTCAAATGGCCGCTCTAACAACGGATGCGTGCAGGCATCTGGCGGTTGAGTGCGATAGTGGTGGTTGCGTGTGTGTCTGTGTGGCACAAAATACTTTCCGAGGGGGGGTTCACAAGGGGAACATCGCGGGTACACAGCCAGCGTCCCTCGTGGTTCTGAGGCCCACAAAGTGGGCCTCCACAGAGACAACATGCAAACGCCACACGGGAACCGAACCCAGGTCTTCTTGTGGCCCGACATTAATAGTGATACACTGATATATGTATGTCACGCCTCGATGTGTGGTGAGATTTGCTATCCATATAGCTGCTATTTCGAGATATCAGTGTCGAGTGCTCCTCCATCTCTCTCCTTAGCGACCGTTTGCACCCCCCCCCCCTAAATTGGAGGTATCGATAGGCCTCCGATGATCAGATGAGCGGTCGACGCGGCTGTCCCGAAAGAACAGCGATTGAGAGCAATTGTTATTGTTTCTGACATGCTGTCCCCTCCACAGCTATGTGCAGCGGTTTGTGACCCCCCGGGTGAAAAACGCTCTAGAAGTGCAAATATTATTATTAAATAATCCTATTGGCTAAAACATAATTGTGTCAGCCCCGGCGATGGACTGGCGTCCCGTCGTCGGGTGTATTCCTGCCTTACGCCCTGTGTTTCCGGGATAGGCTCCGGCTCACCGTGACCCTATATAGGATTAAGCGGTTTCAGATAATGAGATGAGAGATGAGATTATTGTGTCAATACGTTCGTAAATCTCGTCTCATTGTCAGAAACCGCTTAGTCCTGTACAAGGTCGCGGTGAGCCAGAGTCTATCCCGGCAGACACATAGATTAAGGCAGGGATTACCCACGATGGGACGCCAGTCCATCACCTGGCACTGCGAGCAATTTAGTCTGCAAGCCAATTAACCTATGCAGCAGCATGTTTTTTGGACTGTGGGAGGAAACCGGAGTGCCCGGACACGGGGAGAGAACTCGCAAACTCCACACAGAAAGGCACCCGAGCCGAGATTCGAACCCGGGACCTTCTTGCTGTGAGGCGACAGCGCTACCCACCGCGCCACCGGGCCACCGTGCCACCCCACGTTCGTAAATGAACCTGCCTTACAAGGTAACTCATCCTGGCGAGTGGTTTGAGTCCTGCTGTTTGCGCCAGGGCCAAAGGCAGCTTCAACGAATGAAACCCACTTAGAGCAACGGAGACAGCGTGCCCTGGCCAACGAAGAGCGATGTCCGACAGCAACAACCAACAGCATCTGGCACCGTGCCGCGGCTCCACGCGCTGGGTGCGGTAGCGCTCGCTGACAGTGCAGCGATCCGCGAGGGACTGCTCCAGGATCACGAGTCGAACAAGGGACGGTGGATGATCAACACCGCGCACGGCCGCCTTTGTCTCCCGAGTGGCGATGTTTACGCACCGCGCTATGTACTCGTTTGAGGCTGATTCGACCTAGGGGAAGCCCAAGACCGGTTTAGAAATTCGTCGCTGGTATTGGCCGTGAGCAGGAATCGAACTCGGGCGCCGGGTCCGTAGCCAGCGCTGCCGTTGGTTGTAACGCAGATGTGTTCATGTGACGGAGAGAAGGGGGGAGCTGTTGTTCCCCCCCGACTCTGAGGGAACTTCTCCCAACCAAGAGGCGGTGATGTTACCACGGCGCCTGTGCCAGGCCATATGCACCTTGAAGCCACGTGAAGTTTCGAAGGCTCGCCGACAGGAGGTATAGGAACAGACCCAGGTGTTATGGGCTGCCTCACCGAGATGACTGGCAGATGCACCACCTATGACAGACAGACACACACAGACGAAAGACAGGGAGCATGAGCGAGGGAAGGGAAGATAAAGAAATCCAAACAATACCTTTGTTCCTTCCTTCAAATCCCAGCAGCGCGCAGCCGCTGCGGACGCGGACGCTGCAGCTGCGATTGAGCCGTGGGCCCTGTGTCATCGCCGCCGCCGCTGAGTTGTGCCGGGGGAGCTGAGTCGTGCCAATCCCGGGGTGCTGAGCGGTGGGACAGTTTGGGTGGAGGGGGGGGCAGGGGGGTGGCTAATAGGTGCCGCTTGCACGCCGCAGACGGACGCTCCGGGGACGATTTCCCGTCGCAGATTTCATGAGCGGGGGGGGGATCCTGCCCGCGGGGTCGCTCGGGTTCAAGGATCGCGACACGAGCGGGCGAGTACCGCGCCTGTGCGCGTTACCGCGGAGTCGGTGCCGCCTCACAGCGAGACGTGCCCCGGCTCGGCTACCGGCCTATGTTGCTGTCTCTCTGTGTGGAGTTTGCATATTCTCTCGCCGTGTCCGCGTGGGCTTCCTGTGTTCAGGTTTTTTTTTTGCCTGTGTAATTGTCCTGACTAAGTTGCCCCTGGTTTGATGTAAAATGTTTATTGTTATGGCAAAAAACACCCAGTGAGCTGGTAAGCTCTCGATGCGAGATTCTTGGCATTCAAACTTGCCCTGAGATGTTGAAACTTGTTTATCCGTCCCTGCTGGACAACTCGCGAAAGAAGCTACATAGTGCGGTGTTAAGTGCGCTACGCTACGGACACAGTGACCCGAGTTCGATTCCTGCTCACGGTCAAAATGATGAACATTTGAATCGGCCCCTATGTCACCTATTGTTCAACTCAGCCTGCAGTGAGTGCCTGGCCTAATGTGTTACCAACGGTTCTGGTAAGATGGAGCCTATCCCGGCCCACACAGGGCACAAGGCTGGGCTATAGCCAAGATGTGACGCCTAGTACACTGCAGGGCACTTGGGGAAATTTACTCAGTAGGCCAATTAATCAAGGTAGCAGCGTGTCGTTGGACGTTGGGAAGAATTCAGAGTACTCGGCGAAAACCCACGCGGACATGGGGAGAGAGAACACGTAATAGCCGCACAGAAATGCACCCGAGTCGGGAACCGAACCCGGGGCAAACTTTCTGTGAGGCGCAGCTACCGCTCCGCCCATGTTCTGCCGTGCTTCAGCTAAAACAATTACTGAGGAACGAGCAATGGGCGCCTGCGAATTGTAAACATTGATTTCATTCATTGTGCCAGTTGCGTTAGACAGACAGAGACAAGGACGACAGTTCTGGGCATGCGGCCAAATTGTCCGCCTGTTTCCTCGCGACGGGTGTCTAACTCTGATTATAGAAGCGTCGCACACTTCGCTGTGCGTACACAAGCGGAATTCTGCCCGAGGCGGTCAAGGTTGTTAGCTTCCGGCTCAAACGAATTATGATCTCGGTTCGGGTCCAGCTTTAACGACAGGACAGAGGAGAAAGTGAGATAAAAAAAAATATATCTGAAAATCGTGACGAGCGGTTCCCCCTCGCGAGGCAGCCCCGGTGTTTGCGTTTAGCGGTGGAGTCACCCCAAGTCCCACGCTATGGATCTCACGCCTTGCATGCTTCGCTCCATTTGTTTTTCATCTTCTTGAGAACACAAAGCAAGAGAAACGCAGCGCAAAGTCAAGAGAATAAATTGCTGCACTGTGTGATTAAGCGTCTCGGCAGGCTGAGAACAGCGGTCATTTACCGCTACTTCAAAGACTTGTCTGAACACCAAACTGTGGCGCTGAAAAAAAAACATTTTTTACAAATGACAATCATTAAAATGAAGCCTTCATCTAGGGGATTTTTGTAAGTTGTAAACTGCAAACTCCCTGCTAATATTGAGGTTAGCGGCAGCGACAGCCGCACTTCTGGGGAAGACAGCGATTGCTGCGCGATTTCTCAAACGCCGGAACATTGCGACAATGTTGTGCTGATCTTTACAAATTTCAGGCCGAGTCAACCTAGAGGAGGCCCAGAACGCTATGCGCCACGCGGGGGACGCGCGCACACGCGTAGAACAACCGAGCGACACACGTTCCCGTGTGTGTCGGCACGCTGCGCGGCGCGGCGCGTGGAGGATATTGTTCCACAATCATCAGGTGCGTGTAGTGACACGGGTCGCACGCACCGTCGCTGCAGTCGAGCCACTCCCTTCACCACCTAGTTAGTGGTCGCCGGAGGCTGGAGCCGATCCCGGCAGACAGGCTTTTACATCTGATTTTATTACTCTTCCGAGCAAGATTTTCAAAACAAATATACAAGGAATACACAAACCGTGACCCACATCCCCTTCAATACAATTCATGACACGCACACGTTCAAATTACAGATATTGTGAGAGAGAAAGATGTGCTCTTTGAGAGCGGCGGTAAGACCTGCAGAAAAGATACCTTGAGTGTCTGTGCACAGAGCGCTGCCCCAGCGCTTCAGGAAAGTGGCCACCTCCCCGGCATTTTTATAGAGGGCGGCTCCATGCGGAGCCGTGCCTTGATGAGACCTTTGGTCATCGCTCAAGCGGAGGTTTTGCTCGCGACACCCTGCAGCGGCTCCTTGCCGGTCTTGTAGATCGCTAGCCTCGCCTGAGTAAGGACAAAGTTCACGATGCTATTGCGGTCACTTGTGGCTTGGGATGCACAGCCGCACACGATGGCGCTGCTGTGGAACGGCGCCACCCAGTTTCCCAGGAACCGAAACAGCGGGCACAGTTGCCGGTATCCGAGGAACTTGTGAGCGAGGGCAGCGTGCAATGCGCCAGCCTCCACCACAGGTGTCCGCATCGTTTTGTGGCAGGCGGCCTGTACTTCTGATTCCATTGAGGGACAACCTCCAGCAGGGTGCAGAAGTGGTCTCTCCATGTGGAGTCCGGCAGGCTTTCGAGGTCTCTGTGGTGCAGTGCTTTCACGCAGTGCGTGTACAGCACCCGCTTGCAGACATCCTGTAGCGCCACCCCTGTAGCAGTGCTCTGCTTTAAGGATCATTCCCGCATCCTTGCGCCCAGTTGCCTGAGTGTACGAGTATTGCAGGGGGGTGGCCACGTACTTTTCCCTGACAGGTATCTGTTGGAGGCTCAATCCCAGCGCCTTCATGGCACTGAGCACCTCGCGTAACAGCCTCTCACCGGCGAGCATAGAGAGCAGGCCTGCAGCGGTAGAAATGTTCGCCGCACTCCTCCATTACCACTGGTGCGTGTCCACCAGGTCCTTCACCACTGCTACCCTCACAGAGGTGAAGCGCAGTGCCAGATTGCGCTCCCGTTTCATGCCTTTAAAGAGTTTGTTGTGAAACAGGGGTTCCAGTAAGACAGAGGGCGCAAGGCATGGGGCTATACTCATGATGTGACGCCAGTGCAACGATGACGATGAATGTTAGTTACGGCTAGCCCTGTGACGCGATAATCGCTCCTCCTTTCTCCTTCGTGACGTTCTGCCTCCCACGTTGAATGCGTCATCGGGCGTGCTGATGAAATGGCCCAGATGTCGGGGTGAAAAGCGCCGCATTCTCGTGGACTCACCCCCACGCGGCTCGGTGCCCCTGGCAGCATTCGGGCGGCGGGAGCGCCTTTACTCATCAACGTCTCGTTGTGCTCTTTGTGCTATTTTCATTTAATTCCACCTTGCTGTTGTTGCCAGATTACAGCCGCGCGGAAACAGCCGGGGGCGGCGCGGTGGCGCAGTGGTTAGCGCTGACGCCTCACAGCAAGAAGGTCCCGGGTTCGAATCTCTCGGCTCCGGTGCCTTTCTGTGTGGAGTTTGCATGCTCTCCCCGTGTCCGCGTGGGTTTTCGCCGGGTACTCCGGTTTCCTCCCACAGTCCAAAAGCATGCTCCTGGAGAGGTTGATTGGCTCGGAGACTAAAATTGTCCCGCAATGCCCGGCGATGGACCGGCGTCCCGTCGTCAGGTGTATTCCTGCCTTACGCCCTGTGTTTCCGGGATAGGCTCCGGCTCACCGTGACCCTATATAGGATTAAGCGGTTTCAGATAATGAGATGAGAGAGAAACAGCCGGCGCAGAGGGAAACCTTGAAAGCGACACCGCCACTGAACCTGCTGGTGCGCGCCTCCCTGAACCGGCGGTTATATTTCAAGTTATCTCTTTACCTGATATGAAAACACCAGAGGCACATACATAAAACATCGCCACTTTAATTTAGTAAAGTAAAAATAAACCGGATCCGGGTTTTAACCTCCACCGCCTCTGTATAATTAGTTTCAAATGAGATCAGAAGTAAATATATTTGCCACGTTCTCTATTGTGAAGCTTAGCCGCTGTGTGTATGTGTAGAATCGGTTTTAAGGAGCGGTCATGCAGGGATTAGAGGTTGTCGAGTTCGATTCCCGCTCACGGCCACCAAGACCAGTGATGATGTTCTGAACCGGTCCTGAGTATCCCCTAAGTGTCGACTCAGTCCCAAATGAGCGTCTTAGTGCTGTGCGTAAACATTGTCACGAGGGAGACAAAGGCGGCCGGGCGTGTTGCTGAAAACCCACCGCTCCTCGTGCGTTGTCGTTATAGATGCAATTCGCTGACCGCACTTGACCCTACAGTCCGTCCGGGCTACACGGGGCATATTTTTCATTGTCAACTCCCGCGAGTGTGATGCAGTGAGAGATGCCACTCCCCCATGAAGCCAACGATCCGGATTGGAGTCACACTCACACTACCACTGTGAATCTCGGTCACGTCTATGTCAATCTAAGCTTTAAAACTAATACCTGGTGGCATGTGTAAAACATTAGCATTGGGGAGACAAAGGCGGCCAGGCGTGGTCCTGGCCACAACTCCGTGTTCGTGCGCCTAGCCGGCCTTCATATGCGTTACTCATTTGCAGAACCTGCCCCGTCGACCTGTGTGCACTACCATGAGCCCGACGTTTATTCTGCAGCGGGGTGAAGAGTGGGAGGGGGGGGGGTGTCTCGTTTGCAGCCGACTGCTTCGGGGAATCTGAGCGCAGCAGCGGAGAAGCGACAAATTAAAATGTTAAGGGCACGCTTCATCTGCTCACTCTGCTGCTCACGAATGAAAAAAACACTCTCGGGATATTTAAAGAGGTCAACACGTGGCCTTCTCTCCAAGCGCCGGTCGGGGTCGCCGCCGCCTCAGACGCTCACAGTCCGTGAGCGGTGATTGACCACGTCCTCTGCCGCTTGCCTAATGAATCGGACACATTTCGAAAGATTTTGTTTTCAACACTCGACCGGTTTTTTTTTAAATGAAGGAGGAGAACGAAGGACGCCGTGAATGCAATTGCGTTGGGATTGCGTCGGGAAATATCGCTCCACGTCGGCAGCGGTCATCGCTTCCCAAGGACTCCTCGGTAGCGCACGGGTGCGCGGCTGTTACGCGGTGCGGCATCCACTCGAGTCGCACCCACGTGTCTTCCGACGCGATGTCATTGGTCTTAATTATTATTTAGTAGACGCCCTTATCCAGGGCGACTTACATAATCTCGTCTCATCTCATTGTCAGAAACCGCTTAGTCCTGTACGGGACGCGGTGAGCCGGAGCCTATCCCGGCAGACACAGGGCGAAAGGCGGGGATAAACGCACGATGGGACGCCAGTCCATCACCGGGCACTGCGGGCAATTTAGTCTGCAAGCCAATTGACCTATGCAGCAGCGTGTTTGTGGACTGTGGGAGGAAACCGGAGTGCCCGGCGAAAACCCACGCGGACACGGGAAGAGCAACTCCACACAGAAAGGCACCCGAGCCGAGATTCGAACCCGGGACCTTCTTGATTTGAGGCGACAGCGCTACCCACTGGGCCACCGTGCCGCCCGACTGACATCATCACATACTAAATAAATGCAAAATGAATACGGCCGGTTGCCCAACTTTGCAGGGTGCTGTTGTCAGTCCCGAAAGTAATGTCTGTACACATTTGTCTTGAGTAATTTCCGAAATCATTCGAGTGACTCTGCGCCCAGTGTAGCGAAGTAGCGAGACTTGGAACCCGGAGAGTCGAGGTGTGGTGCGACCAGACGACCATGAGTTGCCGAGCGGAGGAGAGAGAGAGATGGGGGGCTGTAGAGCGAGATCGCGAAAAGGCAAGGCGAGCCGCGCAGTCTCGAATGAGTTCGAGTGGACGGCAGAGCGTCGATAGGGAGAGAGCGGCTCGGAGATGGAGGCGCAGTAGCTCCAAGCCAGGATAGAAACAATGCCGGGACCCAGGAGCTGAGTAGACTCCACGGTGAGAAATGGACGGATGTCCTACGTTCCGCTCCACATGCTGAACGTTCAGTATTCTAGAGATGAATGTGTTAGCTCGAGAAGAATCCCCCCTCCTCCACCCTCCCCACACAGACTATCAGCGAGACAGAGTCTCTGATGACATTACGCACGAATCCTCCACTCTCGTGCAATTGCTTCACATTTATCCCGAGAATAAAATAAAATAAAATTATCATAATTGGATTAAAGAGAGGATTAGATGTCAGAACTCAATATAGAATTAAAAAGTTAACGTGCGCTCGAGCACGCGAGCTAATATATATCGATTACGCGAGGCTGAATTGTATTTAACTTTTATTTTTTATTTTGGAGAATAAAATAAATGGCAATGACCGAGACGCCGTGACGCAAGTGTTGCGACGTCTTGTCTGGGCCATGGACGCGGCCGCCCACGAGACCCCATGGACGATCGAAGACTGACGCAGGTTTGTCTCCGAGCGCTGCTCGGTGAACAATCTCCAAATCTAACCCCTGGCCCTCACCCTATTTGCTTTAGATTTAAGGAAAACTCACTGATATGGGTGAGGCGTACTGGCCCCAAACCGCGCAGCCCGAGTGCATGTGTACATGCTAATGTACTCACAGCGTCGGGTTATCGCTGACCCCTGGCGCGGGGAATTGAAAATTGTCACCGCAAGCCGCGTTTTTTCTTCTTCTTTAATCCAGTCGCTCGGTGGCTTTCGGGGTTCGATCGACGCATTAAAAGTCTCGTCCCGAAATAACTTTCCAGACAAATAAAAACGCGTAAGATTGCCTCTGTTTCTGAATACGAGCGAAGGGGCATTGTCGCTGCTAACGTGGTCCTGACGTCAGAACGTGATTTACATTCATTCTATCTGCGCGTTTACGCCCGGCGATCCGGTCAATCGCGCGCCGGCCTCTCGCACGATCACGATCGCTTCCAATGGCCACGGTTGACCCGGGTTGCCCTGGGTTGGCCGGTTGCACCGGTGGTGGGATGTCGAGGGTGTCAGGGTAAAACATTTTTTTACGGCCGGATCACTTTTTTTGTCGCCAGACTCCTGTAGTCGGAGAGTCGCTCAATCGTTATTTGGTTTGGGGTTCACTGGAACAGGCAAACCCCTTCCACTTCCAGCTAGTCGACACAGTAACACACGTGCAGACCCGTCTCGATCCACGGCTAGATGAGGGCCTTCCCACGTCGCGACCGCTGCATCGGTTATCTGGAGGAGTGCTTGTTGGTTAAGGCGTTGGGAATTGATGTAGGAGCAGAGTGGTGCAGTGTAGTAAAGCATTGCCCAGGCTAACACCTGCTTGGCTTGCGGGACGTGGGGGGCTACGGACTCCTATGTGGTGTGTTCTCTCCAGCTTCTCGCGCTTGATATCTCACGAAACCAAAATCTCATGGATTTGGACAAATATCTCATTACAGCAGAACCTTTCTGACATAAAAGGTCTGGAGACACATTTCCTGAAAATGTCACGGGTCAATTAAGGGCATTCTCGTTGCAGTAATCTAAAATTCTAATCATAATGCAGATGCATTCAATTCATGAATGAAGCCGATTTTGTACAGTGCAAATCAGCTAAGCGTGTTTTGAAACTGGACAGTACTTGCATGGGAGTTGGTTCGTTCAAACGTTTATTAAATCGCACGAATCCCGTATTCAGAGCTTGCAAGCTTACTGGGTATTTTTGGCTGTCATAATGATCATCTATGAGTAAGTAGCACTGTCACCTCACAGCAAGAAGTAACCGGGTTTGATTTTTGGCTCGGCTGCCTTTCTGTGTGGAGTTTGCGAGTTTTCTCTTTCCCCGTGTTCGCGTGGGTTTTCGACTGGTGCTCCTGTTTTCCCCCACCGTACAAAGACACGCAGCTGCCTAGGTTACGTGGCCTGTTGAGTAAATTTCCCCCAGTGCCTTGCAATCTACTGCCGTCACATCCTGTATAGCCCCGCCTTGCGTCTTATGTCTGCCGGAATAGGCTTCAGCTCCCCCTCGACCCTGCACAGGACTATGCGGGTATTGATAATGATGATGATGATCAATCTACCACGAGTGATTGTGAGCGGGAATCGAACTCGGCTGGCCGGGGTCGGTAGTGCAGTGTGCTCACCACCCCAACCCCCCGACGCACGCACGGGCGTATCCAGGAGAGGCCATACAGGGTACCGCACGAGTCGCTTTAACGAAAATCTTTTGCACACCAAGACTTGGAGACGTTGAATTGTAACAGAGAGCTGTGCGTTGCGTTGTTAAGCGATCTCGCGGATGCGACACGTGTCTTTAACGCGATGGAGGTGACTTTTGGAACAATGGCTGTAAAAAAACAGCTTTGGGAAGCAATTCTCAATTTATTTAACGACTCATAAATATTCCTCACAAAGTGATTTCTTTATTATCGGTAAACGATTTATGCATTCGGCGATGGACTGGCGTCCCGTCGTCGGGTGTATTCCTGCCTTACGTCCTGTGTTTCCGGGATAGGCTCCGGCTCACCGTGACCCTATATAGGATTAAGCGGTTTCAGATAATGAGATGAGATGAGACTTATGCATTACCCGGGTGTCTTGAAAAGGGTTCTGCTGCGTTTCGCTGTAGTTTTCGAGAGTTGTTTTTTTTTGTAATTAGGACAATAATACAGTTTTAAGATGTTTAAAAAGCCAAATCGACATCTTTCGTAAATTGTTAAGTTTGCAACAAAAACACACATAAAATAAAAAAACCCGTCTTTTTGTTGTTGCTGATTTTCCGTTATAATGTCGTCGATGTTGCTGTGCCGTTCTCTCCGCAGCTCTGCGCAGCGCTTTGTGATCTTGGGATGAAAGGCGCTCTATTAATGCAATTATTATTATTATAACTGTGGTAAACAATGCAAACAAAATGCTTTGAAAACGTATGCATTGTCCTTGAAACTGACTGGCCCACGCTTGAGACAGATGACTTCACAGTCTACTCTCAGTGCTAGCCACATGTTTCCAAAGGCAAGGGGTTCAGGACAACACAATATCAATGCATTAGTAGCTAGGGTGGAGCAGTTTATGCTATAGAAACTTGTGTTTTGCCAGTACAGAGATCCTGGTCAAAATTCGTTAAATTTCGATCCAAGTTAATTGGTGAGTAGTGATTATCGACGGCGAGTGGCCGCTCGTCACGCCATCCCTTCGCCCGCCGTTCGACCGTCACAGTGAGCCACGTGACCCTCCGGTGCCACCGTGACCCCCGCTGTACAGCGACTCCTGTGGCGCTGCTCAGTGAGCAGCCTGTGACGACACTTGGCAGCGACACTGCCACGTGGCTCAACAAACAGCACCGGAGTCAGAGCTCAGTGCCAGAATCAATGCGCGGACATCTCTCAAGCACAGCCCAGAGTGTCCGGTGTCACATGGGGACACGTGGAGACCGTGCGATGCAACCTTGACACCAAGAGTCCGAGGAAGGGAGGGGGGCGTGAGTAGGTGGGAGGGGGCGGGGGATTTTTTGTCTGCAAAGAAAAAAATGTCTCCAGTATTGTATTGCCTTAATATACCGTAGGGTCAAGTGCTATTAGCGATTTAATTGGTGAGTCGTGATTATCGATGGCGAGTGGCCGCTCGTCACACTATCTCGTCGCCCGCCATTCGATCGTCACAGTGGGCCACGTGACCCCCCTCCCCCCCGGAGTCACCTCGACCCCCCGGTGCCACCGTGATCCCCGCTGTAGAGCGACCCCGGTGGCGCTGCTCAGCCCAGCACGGAACATGAGGGAGTGAAGGAGTGCCCAGCACAACGCACAGCCGCCTTTGTTTCCCCAGTGGTGATGTCTACACACCGCCGTTGTGTTAGGGAGCGGCATCCCGGTGTGTTAGAGATCAGCACACCAGTGTGTTAGAGAGCAGCACACCAGTATGTTAGAGATTAGCACGCCGGTGTGTTGGAGAGCAGCACACCAGTGTGTTAGAGAGCAGCACACCAGTGTGTTAGAAAGCAGCACGCCGGTGTGTTAGAGATTAG
>JAZEWT010000018.1:11980176-11992047 GCA_036362905.1 Mordacia mordax
CATAGATGTGTACATAGATAGATGTGTACACATATAGATGTGTACACACATAGACGTGTACACAGATAGATGTGACACATATAGATGTGTACACACATAGATGTGTACACCGATAGATGTGTACACAGATAGACGTGTACACAGATAGATGTGTACACAGATAGACGTGTACACACATAGACTTCTACACACATAGACGTGTACACAGATAGACGTGTACACACATAGACTTCTACACAGATAGACGTGTACACAGATACACGTGTACACACATAGACTTCTACACACATAGACGTGTACACAGATAGATGTGTACACAGATAGACTTCTACACACATAGACGTGTACACAGATAGATTTGTACACAGATAGATGTGTACACACATAGATGTGTACACAGATAGACGTGTACACACATAGACTTCTACACGGATAGATGTGTACACAGATAGATGTGTACACACATAGATGTGTACACAGATAGATGTGTACACAGATAGACGTGTACACACATAGACTTCTACACAGATAGACGTGTACACAGATAGACGTGTACACAGGCGTATACACAGATAGACTTGTACACAGATAGACTTGTGCACATATAGACTTGTACACATATAGATGTGTACACAGATAGATGTGTACACAGATAGACTTCTACACAGATAGACTTCTACACACATAGACGTGTACACAGATAGATGTGTACACAGATAGATGTGTACACAGATACATTTGTATACAGATACATTTATACACAGATACATTTGTACACAGATAGACTTCTACACAGATACATTTGTACACAGATAGACTTCTACACAGATACATTTGTACACACATAGACGTGTACACAGATAGACGTGTACACGTAGACTTTTGTACACAGATAAATTTATACACAGCTACATTTGTACACAGATATGCGAAAACACAGAGCTTTCCGCAGTGTTGCTGTCGGTTAAGCGTCAGTGTTTCCACGTGGGGCGGCGCGGTGGTTGCGCAGTGGATAGCGCTTTCGCCTTGCAGTAAGAAGGACCCTGGTTCGACTCCCAGCTCGGGTACCTTTCTGTGTGCAGTTTGCGGGTTCTCTCGCTTTGTCCGCGTGGGTTTTCGCCGGGTACTCCGGTTTCCTCCCATAACCCAAAAAACATGCTGATGCATAGGTTAATTGGTTTGCAGACTAAATTGCCCGCAGTTCCCGGTGATGGGCTGCATCCCACCGTTGGTATATCCCTGCCTTGCGTCCTGTGTCTGCCGGGATAGGCTCGATTCTCCGCGACCCGATGCAGGATTAAGCGGGTACTGATACTGACTGGCCCGGCGATGGACTGGCGTCCCGTCGTCGGGTGTATTCCTGCCTTACGCCCTGTGTTTCCGGGATAGGCTCCGGCTCACCGTGACCCTATATAGGATTAAGCGGTTTCAGATAATGAGATGAGAGAGATACTGACTGACTAATCTCCGAAAGCCGCATATAATCTAAAACAAACCCGACAATTGATCTGAAACTCCGGTGGGTTTTATTTTATATATATAGGTGAACGGTTTAATTTCGCTTTGTGCGGAACATGAGTTTTGGCAGCGATGCGTACCACGTGGATACTCATGTGTTAGTGGGGGGAGGGGGTGGATTCGCGGCGACCCCGGTTCGAATCTCGCTCACGTCCGACACTGGTGATTATTTTTACGAACGGGTCCTCGGCCTCTCCGCAGCCTACCCCTCGGCCTCTCCGCAGCCTACTCCTGGGCCTCTCCGCAGCCTACCCCTGGGCCTCTCCGCAGCCTACCCCTGGGCCTCTCCGCAGCCTACTCCTGGGCCTCTCCGCAGCCTACTCCTGGGCCTCTCCGCAGCCTACCCCTGGGTTTCTCCGCAGCCTACCCCTGGGCCTCTCCGCAGCCTACTCCTGGGCCTCAAATGAGTTCCTAGCGCGGTGTTTAAACATTTTCACTAGGGAGACAAAGGCGGCCGGGCGTGGTGCTGGTCCACCACCCTCTCGTGCGCCGTGTCGGCCTTCATAGAGACTCGCTAACAGCACTTAGCCGTTAGATCGTAAAGGAAATGGGGATTGGGAGGGGAGGCGGACCTAGGAGGGGAGAGGGTGCCCTGGGAGGGGAGAGACTTGGAAGAGAGTGGGACCTGAGAGGAGAGTGGGACCTGAGAGGAGAGGGGGACCTGGGAGGGGAGAGAGGGACCTGGGAGGGGAGAGCGGGACCTGGGAGGGGAGAGCGGGACCTGGGAGGGGAGAGAGGGACCTGGGAGGGGAGAGAGGGACCTGGGAGGGAAGAGAGGGACCTGGGATGGGAGAGGGATCTGGGAGGGGAGAGAGGGACCTGGGATGGGAGAGGGGCTTGGGAGGGAGACGGACCTGGGAGGGGAAAGAGGGACCTGGGCGGGGAGAGAGGGATCTGAGGAGGGAGAGGGACCTGGGAAGGGAGAGGGATCTGGGAAGGGAGAGGGACCTGGGGTGGGAGAGCGACCTGGGAAGAGGGACGGACTTGGGGTGGGAGAGGGACCTGGGATGGGAGAGGGACCTGGGATGGGAGAGGGATCTGGGAAGTGAGAGGGACCTGGGAGGGGAGAGGGACGCACTGCAAACCATACGTCTCCACCCAAACCATTCCGAAACTCGTAACGATTCCTCCATCGCGGGGCGCGCCATGCCACGAAAGAGAGACGAAGAACACTCGACACGGCCATCCGAGTAGAAGAGAAATCATCTAAAGCATGGAGCCGCGATAGCCCATATCCTCCTCGCTCTTCTCATTCCGTTTATGGAGGGGCGAGGCAGTGGGAGGGGGGGTTGTGTTGATACAGGTCTTCCCCCACCCCCCCATTGCATCGTCCGTCGCTAATATTCCTCCGGTGTGTATTCCTCCGCCTGCAACCAGGCGCCCTAATTACGACTCTGCCCGCTTCGTCAAAGTCCATCTCCCACCGAGTCGCCATACCCACGAGCGCGCAGTGTGTGAATGTATTCACTCAGCGACTACAAACCCGGCGGCCCGAGTTCGAATTCCGCTCATGGCCAATGTAGGTGAACATTTCGCAAAACCGGAACTAGGCCCTTAACCTAGGTCGACTAAGCCTCAAATGAGTACCTGGTGCAGTCTGCAAACGTTGCTGGTAGGGAGACAAAGGCGGCTGGGCGGCGTCGTGCTGGTCACCCACCTCCGAGAGAGCTGTCGCTGCTCGCTAACAGCACTTGACCCTACAGGCTATGAAGGCTCCACGGGGGATCTTTGCTGTGTTGCTTGCGTGCGCGTAAACGCGGGGTAGGGTTGCCACCTGTCCGGGCTTTCCTGGGATCATTCCGATTGTTGAAGTGGCCGCCCTGAGAACATTTTTAAGTCTTGCCAGTGACATGAAAACGTCCTGCTTTTTGACAGTTCTGTGATGACAACAGCAACAATAATAATATTAATTAGCCTTGATCCGTTTTCGATGCAATGTATTTTTGTATTTATAGCATATTGACCATTCCACTCATGCTTGCTCAGGAACACTTCTACCTTGCTTTATTTGCTTCAACGTGTCGTTTTTTCATTTCATGTTCTTAATTGATTTATAGTTTTTGACTTAAGCGATCTATTTTGATGTTTTTGTTGACATTCCGTTCTCTTCATAGCTCTGTGCAGCGTTTTCTGACGCTCGGGTGAAATGCGCTTTATAAATGCAAATTGAATACGGAAAATTAGCAACAATCACATTTTCTGAGATTTTTGTTTTATATACACGTCGTTGCAGAACAGCATATAAAATATGATCTGACTTTTCAACTAAAAATGTAAAGTGCACCCGGCGATGGACTGGCGTCCCGTCGTCTGGTGTATCCCTGCCTTGCGCCCTGTGTTTCCGGGACAGGCTCCGGCTCACCGTGACCCTATATAGGATTAAGCGGTTTCAGATAATGAGATGAGATGAGATTTAAAGTGCAAACTTATCGGTGTTTATGTCATCTCATTGTATTGTCAGAAACCGCTTAGTCCCGTACAGAGTCGCGGTGAGCCGGAGCCTATCCCGGCAGACACAGGGCGCAAGGCAGGGATACACCCACGATGGGACGCCAGTCCATCACCAGGCACTGCGGGCAGTTTAGTCTGCAAGCCAATTAACCTATGCAGCAGCATGTTTTTTGGACTGTGGGAGGAAACCGGAGTGCCCGGTGAAAACCCACGCGGACACGGGGAGAGCATGCAAACACAGAAAGGCACCTATCGGTGTTTATAATAAAAATATTAAGAAATTGTTTAATGTAACATTTATCGTATAATAATAATTGTATTTCTAGAGTGCGTATAATTACTTTGATCCAACACGATGCATCTGCAGGTGGTCCTTCAGTCTTTCAACATCGCGAGGTGTCACGACGCGTTCCAGTGTTATGTATACCACCCAGGTGGCAACGCTCGTCATCTGGAAATTATATCACGACCCGCGCGGGTGCTTTCCAATGGTGTTCGTGGCTTTAAAACCACGCGCATGCACACAATGGGAACAATGAAATTTCATAGCTGCGTTCATCCGTGCGCGGCGTCTGCAAGATCCCGTCAATAACGGGCGTGCGGGAGAGCGGCGTGCATACCGCCGATCTGGTTTAACAACTCTAACGGGGCATTTATTGCTGCTCCGTTACGGAAAAGCGCGTGGCTCTCCTAATTGTAAATCATAAGGGGGGCCTCGCGAACAACGCTCACAATTACCCGCGCTCTGCCACCGCTCAAGCGAACGTCCAATCGCCCTGCAGGGAAGGCAGGGTGCCGGTCACACTCGTCGAGCGCCGTTGGCACCTGACAATGTTTTTTTTTAATTGTATTTAATGGAGCCCTCTGCTTCATCCTACCCGTATTTAGAATCTGCACGCGTGAGCGATTTCACGCCGCGCCCACCCGGGAAGCCCGCAGTGACCCCTCCCCTAAGTGCGGCTACGCGAGCGCTCAGTCCCGGGGTGAAGGCAAAATAATAAAAATAATTGGATTTATCGAGTCACAACAAGAAGGTCCCGGGTTCGAATCTCGGCTCGGGTGCCTCTCTGTGTTCAGTTTGCGGATTCTCTCGCTCTCTCCCCGTGTCCGCTTGTCTCTCCCTCCCCCCACACGCACCTATATGTACGGGAATGAAAAACCCAAACAAATAAATATTTAGCGAAGTTCATCGATTCGCTCACCTATCGCTGCTCTAGGCAACAGGGCGGAGCAGCGGTAACGTCTGTGGTTAATATCCACGCAGTACAGAAAGAAAATCCAGCCCGAGGTGGTTCGATGCCCGCCTCGGTCGCTTTTATGCGTGTCGATTGCGTTCTCTCCCCCCTGTTCTGCGTGGGCTTTCTCCGGGTTCGGCGGTTTTCTACCACGAATAACAACCTCAGTAATGTTTTGGCCGATAACATCATAATGGGGCGGAGTGTCTGTCAAATGTTGGCGCCTGCTAACTGCGTAGGTGCCTTCAACCCCCCCTCCCAGCCTCTCTGCGGTGTTCCACCGAACAGTCGATATCCGTGCTTCGTTCTTAAGCAGGCGTGGAGTCCGCCCGACGCGTTACAAATTGTATAATAATTATTATTATTCCGCCGTGTAAGACTACAATAATCTTTTCCTTTAATGAAAACCCTTAAACCATACTGATATTAAGTGATAACTGATAGTTGTTCCTTTTACAAAACATTAGAAAAACGCGTATTCACGACTAAAATAATAAAAATGTAAATCTCACTGTATTATCAGTCAATCGTAAGTCACATATTGTCAGTGTTTGGCTACCCGCTTTTAGTCTGTATCCCGAGATGGATTGAACTCCCCCCTTATCTGCTCTCTCGGGACAGCAGTGTCGAGTGTTCCTGCGCTCTTCTTCGCGACGTATCGCCCCCCCCCCCGTTGGAGACATCTTCAGGCGTACTCTGAAAACGTTTCATTCATTCATTATCAGTACCCGCTTAATCTTGTATAGGGTCGCAGGGAGCCGGAGCCTGTCCCGGCAGATACAAGGCGCAAGGCGGGGCTATAACAGGGATTACACGCCAGTACGTCGCAGTGCACTGGGGGCAATTTACTTAGCAGGCCAAATTAACTTAGGCAGCAGCGTGTCTTTGGACGGGGGGAGGAAACCAGAGTACCCGGCGAAAACCCACGCGGACACGGGGGAAAGAGAGAGATGCGCAAACTTCACACAGAAAGGCACCTGAGCCGGGAATCGAACTAGGCTCTTCTTGCTGTGAGGCAGCAGCTCTCTACTCGCTGCGCAGCCACCGTGCTACCCATAATTACAGAGTAAACAGTAACGCGCAACATTATACAAACAAACAAGTACGTATTTGATCTCGTGTGCTGTCCCACACATGGCCAGCACATCGCGTTAAGATTCCAGCGATGAATCGTTACTTGTCAGTCTTAAGGCGATTAAAGGCAATCTCCTGGGTCATCAAAAGCCCCTGGCTCTAGTCGTAGCGACCGTGTGGACTGTGCGTGAGTCATCACACACGTTTTGTCCCAGTGGTCGCCCAGTCGCTGATGGCGATCTCACTGCGCGTGGGTTTGTTCCGTGGGAAATGGGAAAATATATTTTTTCTGAATGTGTTCAGAGGGGGCGGCGCGGTGGCTGCGCGGCGAGTGGCGATGTTGCCTCACACTAAGAACCCCCCCCCCCGCCCCGGTTCGGTTCCCGGCTCGAGTGCTTTCTGTGTGGGAGTTTGCGTGTTCTCTATCTTTCCTCGTTTCAGCGTTGGGTTATCGCCGGGTACTCCTGTTGTCTCCCACCGTCCAAAGGCAGTCTGTTGTCTAGGTTAATTAGCCTGCTGAGTAAATGCCCCCAAAAAGCGTGCCCTGCGATGTACTAGTGCCAAATCCTGGGTATGGCCCCGCCTTGCGCTATCTGTGTGCTGGGATAGGCTCCGACCCCCGACCCACGACCCTGTACAGGATTAAGCGGGTGCTGATATTGTACCGAAGGAGTGAGATTAGATGAGTTGGGATCTACAGTACCCCACTGTACAGGCCGTAACAACATATGACTGTTGTGCTGATGTAGATTTGTCATCGCTTGATGCGTAATAATTTTATTTTTTTACCAAATCTGTTTGATCTGCATTATAACCCATGGACTAGAATAGACAGCGGTTTCAGCTAAGGCGCCAACACTGCAGCGGTCTATTTGTTTGATAGCCGTGTCGAGCGCTCTTCCTAAAACAAAAACAACTGGGGAATCTCGGAGACACTCTCCTGACACAGGTGACAGGAGAGTGTCTGGTAGTGGAGAAGGCGTGAGGAAGGATCACAGCAATACGGGCAAGGCATTGAGCCGCCTCTGACATCGGGGCACGCGTGTAGCACGGACGCACTCGTAGTTCACTCAGTATCAGCACGCCTGAGGATGCCTCCAACGTGGCTTGCGAAACGAGCAGAATGAGTGCTCGACACGGCTATCCAGAAAGAGCAGCTTTGGAAAGCGATCATCATGCATCGAGCCGTGAAAAATCTGCATCATTACATCTCTTGACTATATTTATTAGGTAAAATAAAATTAGGATTTTGTTGCTGAAGTCCTCTAGCTAGGACTGTTGATGCGGCTCACTGTTGTTGTGCTTAGATGATGGCTCGCTGTTGACCTGCGCCTGCTCAGGAACCCTTATTTCTTTCTTTATTTGTTAACAATGATTTAATCTGTTAATTTATGTCCTTCGTTGATTTATAGTCATTATTTTACTTTAATCGATCTACTCTGATGTTGCTGTTGACATGCCGTTCTCTCGGCAGCTCCACGCAGCGCTTTGTAACCCTCGGGTGAAAAGCGCTATCAATTTGTGATGACGGCAACATTGATTGTCGTACGTATAGATTCGCCCCTGCCGTCGGAATGTGGAATTTCAACCACTGCCCCCAGGACTGTTAACACGAGCTGAGCCCGGCTTTCTACTGCTCAGTGGTTAAAGTCACGTTGATTCCAACCACACACTGTTGAACCAATTACTCACCCCGATCGATGCATGAATATGCCAGACGCTGTCTCTGTGCAGCACACATTTAAATGTTGTTGCTGCCCCATCGCTCGCTTTCTCGTTCAATTGCTCATCTTATGCAAAATTTATTTTATTTTATTCCTTTCATAACATTAAAAAACTGCACAGATGAGCAGTATTTTTCATACGTGGACCTTTATATTGCGCAAAATGCAATTTTTTATGGAATCTCACCTATCAAATGGGACAAAAATTATATTTCGAAAGGAACAATGCCTTTTTGCTAATGTGCTTTAGAAAGTGACCCGGTCGTTGGGCTGGACTGGTGATTATTGTGGTCCGTACACCCCCTACTGCACCCTTACAATTTCCATCTGGGCCTCCACACCCTCTCCTGCCCCACACAAAGATCCCCCGTATAGCCTTAATCGAATGTAGGGTCAAGTGCCATAAGCGAGCACCTATGAAGGTCGACACGTCACTCGAGCGGGTGGGTGGCCAGCCCTACGCCTGGCCGTCTTTGTCTCCTTAGCGCTAATATTTTTGATACCGTAGTCGGAACTCATTTTGAGGTTCGGCCGACCTAAGGAGAGACCGCTTCAGAGCAACTCGTCGCTGGCGTTCACCGTGAGCGCTTTTCGAACTCGGGTCAGCAGACTTCAAACAGCAGGGCCGCAAACGAACTAATTACTTATGCGCCTTGCCAGCAGACTGCATCTGCGAGCGGTAATTAATTAGCGGTGTCTGAGAAGCAGGCGGTGGACATCGCTCACGTTGTGTTTCCCCACAGCCAACCTGCAGTGTTGATTGTGAGCGCTCACGCTACGTTCGCGTTCCGGCACAGTAGGCTTTTAGCCTGTCCTTAGTGAAAGCCCTCTGAATCCCTTTGTCTTCCGTTCCGCGCCTCGCGTTATGGATGTCTCCCTCCTCCTCCTCCTCTTCTCCCCTGTGCGTAGGCGAGCGCTCGCCACAATAGCGCGGCACGGTTCGGGGTGAATACCAAACGGGTTCCCAATTACGCGGAGCTGGGGGGGGGCGGTGGCTCAGCGGTGAGCGCGCTGGGCTGTAAAACAGAAAAACTGGCGACCCAAGTTCGAGTCCCACTCACGGCCAAAAACAGTGACGATTTTCTGAACCGGTCCCATGCCTCCGCTTGGTTGACTCAGCCTCAAACGAATACCTGGTGCGATACGTGAACATCGCCGCTAGGGAGACAAAGGCGGCCGGGCGTGGTGCTGATCACCCACCTCTTCGTGCGCCGTGTCGACCTTCATAGGTGCTCGCAAACAGCAGCACTTGGCCCAGCGGTCCGCAAAGGCTACACGGGGACTCTTTGCAGTTGTCGTTTGGTGTTGCTGCAGATCCACGTGTCTCCTCGTCACGAGAGCATCCCAACGCTCAGCGCCCGTAATGCAAAGACTCGGCGACGCACACTTTCACGCTCCAATACGTTATGCAGTCAAAATACAAGCCGTCACAATGTAAGTGCTCAGCAGCAAGCGGTCTCAGTCTCTCTGTTGCCCTAATTAATTGGCTCGGATGACAGATTGCACGGTTTTTTTCTCTCGCTTGGAATGGCTGAAGTGGTTTAATAGCAATGGACGGTTAATGTTTATTTTACGGGTTTAATGCTCGCACTCAGTGAAGCCGCCCACTCGTGACAAAACGCTTCGAGTTTTCACAATGACATACGGCATGTGTAATCCTTTATCGATCCACTGCTGGATGAAGCCCCCCCCTCCGCCCTACGGCGGTGGGGATCAATGACCATACTTCCGCGGTGCGGGTCGGCGACGTCGGAAAAAGGTCCCGAGCTCGATCAGATGTCGCGTGCCGGCGATGTTCGCCGTGGTCAGGGGGATTGAACCGGAACGTCCCACGTGTGAGGGCAGTGCGCAATCCACGGGGCCACCACTGCCCGCCCCAATTTTATCGCAGCGACCATCAAGTGAGTTGGCCAAATGATTCAAAGTGGAATCCTCCTCAATAGCGTCGATTCACATGCAAAGCCTATTCTACATAAAGTAGATTATTCTTGTGAGCATATAAACGGCATATTATCCGAATTGCATTGCAGGGTACACTGTTGTCCGCAGAAAAATTGACTGCAGCCTAGAGAACGACCAATTAGGAGATGGAGTGATGCGTTGTCCCACTAGGGGTCCCTCGATATCCGCGCCCCCCCCCACCCTCCCATCTTCCCCGAAGCTAGTTGTGTCCCCCGCTCTCCCCCCCTTCCCTTTGTTGGAAATAAATAAAGCACAACAGAGAAATGGACATGTGAGTCATGAGAGACGGTGTGTCATTGCGATGGCCTTCATCCAGCAGTGGATTGGTAGCGGCTGGCGATGGACGCAACAATGTGTCTTTGCGTGCCGTCTGAATGATGCATCTTGTGACAATTCGGCCCAGAACTACCTACGGTCAGACCTAGATTTTCACATTCAAAATGTTTGATGCATTATTTACGTTTGTGAGTGCCCGTGGCCACAACATGGGCTTACATCAGCAACAGTACCTTGGATGTTTTTCAAGACACATATGGTACAGCGATGCAGCCCATTAAATTGTCAAAACGTAGGTCATCATGGGTCCGTATATAAACTATATATAACGGTGCGATCATTATGGTCAGTTACCACTGCTGCGGTTATGGCATAGTACATCACCCGTGGCAGTGTCATTATCATCGCGGAGATACGGAAATATACCTCGATACAACAGCTGATATCTAGTTTCTGGATTGATGGCCGCATGGAGGCGTGCACACGAGGCTCGCCGTGGAAGAGCAACCCGCCGCGCGGAGAGATCGTCTGACGCGTGACGACACGCACAACGACGCGCGTCTAAAAAAAAAAACGCAGTTTCAGAACGCCTGAAGATGCCTCCCGCGTGGGATACGAAACGTCGCGAAGGGGGGAGGAAGGAGGAAAGCTCTGCACGGCTGTCCCGAAAGAACAGCTTTGGAAAGCAATTCCTATGCATTGAGCCATGAGAACTTGTGTCAGCACAAAGGCAGAGACATCCAGGTCGATCCAAAGAGACTGGCGGGTCGCTATGAGTTTGGGTCTCTACTGCTATGGCGTGCGCGCAGGGCGGTGTGGCAGCGCTGTGGCGTGGCTGTCCAGGTGTGCAGGGGTGCAACAGCACCGACACGCAGAGGTTGGTGTCGGGAGACAAAGTAACTCTCGTACCGGTAAAACTCGTATGGCAACCTCCTCTTCTAACGTGTACCGTGCTATTGGGACGCTTCAGTCACTTACCACGACTCTGCACCGGACCGTACTGGAATGCTTTCACTTCTGGTTGTGGGGTGGAGGAAACTTTGAAGAGCCTGGAATGGATCTCAGGTGCCTGGATTCGGAGCACAGCGGGAAGCCACGGTAATGTGAACACTAAAAATAAATAGAAATCGCGCAGAAATCAATGCTTGCCGGCGGTGGGGTCGCGGTAGGGTTAGGGCCACCGATTGGGGCAGTGCTTGTGGCTCATGGCCTAGTTCCCCAGGTTCACGCACGGCGTGGGGGGCAGTGCAGTGGCTGGTCGGGTTACCGTCAGTGAAAGGGCTGCTGCAGCGACTGCATGGCTAGTAGGGTGGTTCCAAGTTCGCTTAATCCTACAGTCCAAACTGTAGGGTTAAGCGTTGTTAGCGAGCATCTATGATGGCCAGCACGGCACAGGAGTTGGTCGGTAGCCAGCACCACTCCCGTCAGCCTTCGCCTCCCAAGCGTCAATGTTGACACACTGCACCAGGTACTCGTTTGAGGCTGAGTTGACCTAGGGGAGGCTCAGGAGCGGTCCAGAAAATCGTCACCTGTGTTGAGAGCCACCGCTCTCGACACAGACACACAAAGACAAGGAAAACGATCCCTCGTGGAGCCTTAACCGACTGTAGGGTTGTGGAGTTGGAGTTTTA
>JAZEWT010000018.1:11992289-12003496 GCA_036362905.1 Mordacia mordax
GGCGCCGTAAGGGGATACGGGGAGGACGGCGGTGATTGGTGGGGATTAGAATATAAGGAAGGGAGTCAACCAGGGAGGGAGTTGAGTGGTCAGTCAGTCATCAGGGAGCCAGCATGTAGTCTGCAGCTCCTGTTCGTCACGCCCCGGGCCCGCGTCGCGCTCGGTTCAATCGATCGCGGAGTGAATGCTGATCCTCGCCGTGCTGTTATCGCCGAGCCGTCACGAGTCCGCGGTGCGAGTCGTGGTGCCGCAGGGTCAAGTGCCGTTAGCGAGCACCTGTGAAGGTCCACACGGCACACGAACAGCATTGTGTGCCGTGTAGACCTTCACAGGTGTCTCCCTTGTGCCGGGAGGTGGTTGTTGGTGTCCGTGGGCTGCTATTGCTGGGGGCCCGGCACCAACAGAGACAGAGCTTCGCCGCTTCTGTGTGCGGCCGGCAACGCGTTACTAATTATTAACTCTGTAATTAATTTCTCTTGTACGTGGCGGAGTGGCCGCATGCCCACATCTGGAGAGGGGCGCCCCGGGGGAGGCAGGAGGGGGGGGGGCGTCTGAGCAGCCGTGACGGGAAACTGAATAGGAAGTCACGCAACGTGACGCGCTGNNNNCCCCCCCCCCCCATAGTGCCCATTAGCAATCCGACAAAGACAAAGATCCCCCGCATAGCATTGACGGACGGTAGGGTCAAGTGTTGTAAGCAAGCACCTCTGAAAGCCACCACGGGATACGAGGGAGCGGGTTGCCAGCACTACGCCTGACCACATTTGTTCGTCTTCCTAAGAGACAACGTTTAACACACCTTGCAGGCACTCATTTCATGCTGAGTCGACCAAGGGGAGGCGCAGCACCCGCTTAGGAAATCGTCACTGGTGTTGGCCGCGCAGGGTTAGAAAACCCGGCGACCCGGGTGTGTAAGCGAGCGCGCTAACCGCTGTGCCACCGCTCACTCACACCCAGCTCACACGCAGCTCACATAGAGCACTCACACACACACTCAGCTCACTCACAGCTCACACGCAGCTCACTCACAGCTCACACACACTTCACACACACAGCTCACACACACCCAGCTCACACGCAGCTCACACACAGCTCACACACACTTCACACACACAACTCACACACACTCAGCTCACTCACAGCTCACACACACTTCACACACACAGCTCACACACACTCAGCTCACTCACAGCTCACACACACACTCAGAACACACACAACTCGCACACACATACGCGCAGCTCACACACACCTCACACACACACTCAGCTCACTCACAGCTCACACACAGCACACACGCACACACCCAGCACACACATAGCTCGCACACACACACGCGCAGCTCACACACACCTCACACACACATAAACTCAACTCACTCTTCAGCTCACACAGGCACACACGCAGCTCTCTCTCACACACCCACATAGCTCACACGAACACACCCAGCACACACACAGTTCACACATGCAGCACACGCGCACAAACCCAGCACACACACACAGCTCACACACACACACACGCCTCACACGCAGCTCATACGCACACACACTCGGCTCACTCACAGCTCACACACACACACACGCAGCTCACATACACCTTACACACACACACTCAGCTCACTCACAGCTCACACACACACACGCAGCTCACACACACACACGCAGCTCACGCACAGCTCACACACACACACACGCAGCTCACTCACAGCTCACACACACACACACACACGCAGCTCACATACACCTTACACACACACACTCAGCTCACTCACAGCTCAAACACACATTCACAGCTCACATACACACTCAGCTCACTCACAGCTCACACACACACTCACAGCTAACACACACTCACAGCTCACACACAGGCACTCAACTCTCATACACACACAGCTCACACGCGCATACATCGCACACGCACACACAGACACACGCACACAGTCCGAAATGTTTTTTTTCTTAAATCACTTATGGATTTTGTTCTCTTCCCCAATTGTGAATGTTTTGAACACAATGTACGCCAGAAACATTTCGTCTTTTCTCTTTATTTTAAAAATTAGGCCGCTTCTCTTTCTCGCTCTCTCTTTGTCACAAAAATATGAAAATTAATGTGAAGTCTCCGTGCCTCTGCCTATACAATTAACTTGACATCAGCGAGCCACTGTCTGCCGTGATGGATAATTCGCAATGTGCTTCGTAGGGCTCACGTGTTTGCCGTCCAAGCCGCCTCACAGCAAGAAGCCCTCGGGTTCGATTCCTGACTGGGGTGCCGTCTTTCTGCGTGGAGTTTTCACATTTTCTCTTTCTCTCCCCCCGCGTCCGGGTAGGATTTCCGTCGGGTGCTCCGGTTTCGTCCCACAGTCTAAAGACACGCTCCCTAGGTTAATTGGCCCGCAAAATGAATTGCCCACTGGCTGTTCTGTGACTGGCTGGCGTCCTATCCTTGGCATGGCCCAAGTAATCTACTAACTTGCTTACCCCACACAATAGAGAGCTACATAGCTCAGTGATTCCTTTTCAGTTTGAATTCAAACCGATTGGCGAGCCGCTCACTTTCCCGTACGCAGCACTCGGGCGGCTCTTCCGTCGATCCACTGCTGGATGAAGGGACAGTGGTGGCTCTGTCTGCACCCTGACGCGGACGCCGCTGCGGACGCAGCGGTGGGAGTTGGCGGATCACTGTACAGACGGCGCGAAACTCGTGGAGGCGCAGTTCGCCTTCTCGCCAGGCGAAGGTGGCACCGGCAGGGTGCGGACGCCACCCGTTCCATCTCGCGCGGGACGGGACGGGGGGGCGTCTCGACCTCGCGCATGTGTCCTTGAGGGGGGGGGGGAGGCGGCTTTCAGCAGGTGCCGCGGTTTCTCCCTGGCACGAGGCAGCCCGTTGACTGGATGATACCGCCTTAGCACGGAGGGAACCGCAGAGCTTGGGAGCGGCGGCGCGGGGTGGTGGTGGGGGTACATTGACGCCGGCTCACCACGAGACACTGCCGTTTCTCCTCGCGCTTCTGAGTCGTTCTCCTTTCACATGGAGAGTGAGCGCACACGAGGGGCGGAGCGAAGTATAGTACAACAACGGAAATGTGTATTGTATCCACTGCCTTGTCCTGATTGAGTGCGCAAGCACAGCAGACGATGACACCTGTTTATCATGTGTGAATAAATAGGTGTTATAGACGACCGTGCAAATAGCGGCGCGGGGGGGGGGTTATCGAAGATACGGGCGCATAGACGTAGAGTAGATAAACGCCTTTTTCCACACTCCCCCGGAGTCTCGAGCAGGGCTTCTCAAGCATTCTACACCTGAAATACCACTCAAGGGCTCCTCTCCATGGACCACTAGGTGGCGCTCGCAGCCCTGTGGCGCAGAGCTATGGCCCCAATGAACTGAATCGAAGTCAATCGGAAGGAACCGTCGAGTTATACAGCGCTCTATCGCGGTTGTCCAGCGGAGAGGGGTAAGCAAGTGACAACATCTCAGAAGATCTAGATTCCTAGAAGAAGGAACGCACGACAGGGCTATCTTGCAAGAGCATCTCTTCCTATGGCACTTGTGTTGGGTGCCTGGCCGTCGCACCAGGCTCAACCCCCGCTCGGAATTGGTCACCACGTGCTTCGTGTCGTCGCCCCATTTCTTCTGTGTAACCTCCTCTCGGCCCGGAATCTGCTGCGATGCAACACGCGGCTTCTGCGACGCGACCCCAGTTCACTTTCATTAAACGTCTTCTGTGGCCACCGCTGGTTCCTCTCTTACTCCCAGATCTCTTCTTTCAAGGGGAGCGGCTCAGCGCGCAATTACGACCGCACGCACACATTGGTGGAGATACGTACAGACTGATGGCCGCTTCTAAAAGCTGCTCTTTCGGGATAGCCGCGTCGATGGCTCCTCCTCTCTCCTTCGGGAGGATTCGCCTCCCACATCGGAGGCATCACGCGTGGGAAGTTTTTGCAAGCAATCATCATGCATCGAGCCGTGAAAACCTACATTAGTAAAAAAAAGTACAATATTGCAAAGGTCGATTTAAATTGCCAGCAAATTTAGGATTTGGTTGAGTGTTCCATCTACATGCAGCCTTGTCTCACGAACCATACTGGATGTGACTGATACTCGAAATCTGTTTCCATGGAAGTGAACAGGAAATTTTATCCATCACAGTCCTTTGTTAATTCACTGCTGGATGAAGTCCCCCCCCGCCCCATCCCTCTGTCCCCATGCCGAGCCGTTTGACGGTGGTTGCTTTATCATACTTCACCACGACGTGCAGTAACGGTGATTTGTCCACGCATGATCCAGGACCGGTTGGGATGGGACTAGCGACTGATGTTAGCCGTGGTTTGGTAACGAACCCAGGCTGCTGAATTCGTCATGCAGGGCGCTAACCACTGTACCTCCACTCTTTTACTGGAGGTACCGGTTACAGCTCACCGTGAATCGCTTGAGTAAAGGTTTGAGCTTCTCATACACCGTGGCCTCACGCCTCTAACGGGCAAATGATCTCCACATCTCTCAAGCTAAGCGAGAATGGGCCTGGTTGGTAATTAGGTAACTGGCTACTGGAGGTTGCCAGGTGTGGTAGCCTCCTTGGGATGTGAAGTGTCCATCAAATAGCCATGCTGATGGTCACCCCCCCCCCATTTAAGTTTACTGCCACGCGATGCCAAACTCTCAACGTGACAGGACCCTCCTGAAGATTAGTCTCGGGATTCTGTGACGTTTTATGGTTTTCTTCTGCTAGGTTCCACATCCTACAGGACGTTCGCGACAAGGGTCTTCCATAAATCTCTGCTCTTTGAACTTCTAAGAATGTTCATTGTTACACGGTAGTTGATTTATCACTCGTTCCCTAAGATATTGACGTCCTCTGGCTCACTGTTGTCGTGCTGGGACGATGGCTCGTTATTAACCTGCGTCTGCTCAGGAACGCTTATTCCTTCCTTCGTTTGTTTAACAGTGATTGGTGTCTCTTATTTTATGTTATTCTCAAAATTATATCCGTAATTTGACTTTCAATTGAACTGTTCTGATGTCGTTGTCGTTGCTGTTGTCGTTGACATGCCGTTCTCTCCACGTTCAGATTTGTAACAAAAAATGTAATTGTTGTTGATGTGCCGTTCATATGTCGTTGTCGTTGCTGACATGCCGTTCTCTCCACGGCTCTGTGCAGCGCTTTGTGATCCTGGGGTGAAAAATGCTCTAGGAGTACAATTATTATTATTATTATCACAATTCTTAGCTGCTTGAATCTGAAATGGGAATTGTTGATAAACAGACGGGATTGTGAGGAGAGCTCTGGGCCAGCTTCGCAGCGAGTCCTCACAGTGGTAACATCTGAGCCTCGCAGAAATTCCTGCCAGAGGCGGTTCAATTCCCATGTCAGGCATTTTACTGCGTGGAGATTACGCGTTCTTTTCCTGTTCTACCCGGGTTTGCTCCGTGTTTTCCCAGCATTTCCTCCCACCAACACGAAAAAAAACTAAAATCTCGTTGTTTAGTCGGCCGATAACATAACAAAAATTGACGACGTATTGTCTGGCAAATATAGGCGTCGGCTGCCTAAGTGGCTGCCTTTCCCCACCTCTCTGTGGTTTCCTCTCGCCTCCGTATCCGTGTCCAGGCCATGATCAGGCGTGTTAATATTATTTAATAATAATAATTGCACTTTCAGAGCGCTTTTCACCCGAGGGTCACAAAACGCTGTACAGAGCTGCTGAGAAGACGGCCTGTCAGAACAACAACAACGACATATGAACGGCAAATCAACAACAACATCATATTTTCCCCACTTCTGGCCAATGTGCCCTCGGTATCCTTTAAAAAAAAAATAACCTTTACTTTCTTTACGAACTGCATATATTTATTTGCCGGTATATTTTTTTCACTAAAGCTTTTTTTTTTTCCTCGGACCATACACTTGTTATGTGTGATTTTTTAAAAATTAAAATCACGCTTTAATGCTCTACATTATTAAAATCCGCAAAAGCAATTTTTAAAAAAAGTTTCAGCAAGAAAAGCTAAATTTGCGATCGCAATGCATTAACATTTGTCTCTCATCTCATCTCATTATCTGAAACCGCTTAATCCTATATAGGGTCACGGTGAAGCAGGAGCCTATCCCGGAAACATAGGGCGTAAGGCAGGAATACACCCGACGACGGGACGCCAGTCCATCGCCGGGCATTGCGGGACAATTTTAGTCTGCGAGCCAATCAACCTATCCAGGAGCATGCTTTTGGACTGTGGGAGGAAACCGGAGTACCCGGCGAAAACCCACGCGGACACGGGGAGAGCATGCAAACTCCACACAGAAAGGCACCGGAGCCGAGAGACTCGAACCCGGGACCTTCTTGCTGTGAGGCGTCAGCGCTAACCACTGCGCCACCGCGCCGCCCACATTTGTCCCGCCGTAAAGACAATTGCACGGCGCTCGCCCAGGGCAATAAATATCGTGTGTTAATGGCTTGTCAAGGGCAAATAACGATTTGCTCCACTGGAACAATGGGACAGAGTGAGTCCGTACAGGTTCCGGGGTCATCAGGGTCAAGATTCGCGAAATATTTAACAGTGGATTATGATTGGTTCCCTCTTTCCCCCCTTTCTTCCCATCTGCCTCCCCCTCCCCTTCCTTACCCCACTCCCGCCTTCTCCCTTCCCTCCCGCCCTCACTCCTTTATTTTGTTTGAAAACATTAAAGGCGATGTTTTCCATGGCTGTTCCTTTGGGATAGCCGAGCTCGGCGCGCCTATTCCGCAAGAACAGCTATCGAAAGCAATCGTCGCCCAACCAGCCGTGAAATACTACATCGCTACATTAAAGACAACGTTCTACACATCCCATGAGCGACACAGCCTCTTCGACGTGCATGTTTTGTCTCGCCAATCATTGTGGAATGCAAGGAAAACTCCGGAGTCGATTCGGACTGCGGCGTCTCATCAGCAGTCACGTCTTTATGAAGACAACGCTGGCGGTGTGCGAGATGTGTGGGCAAGGACCGTCTCATTTATGGGTAAAACGTCGATGTCACGGACCTCTCGTCAACGGACTTGGAAAGCACGGGACGCTGCTCGCTGCTTCCGAAAGGACAGTCTGCATCGGAAATAATGTTTATTTTAGGTTTTGTCATTGCTGCCAATAGATACGTATATCACTGTGCTCGAAATATATTGATTGTTATAAGATGCTGTCATTACTCTGCATATAAATTCATTCATGATCAATATCTGCTTAATCCTGTACAGGGTATCGGGGCTGGGGGGGGGGTGCAGAGCCTATCCCAGCCGACAGAGGGCGCAAGGCGAGGGAATCCTCAGCATGTGACACCAGTACAGCGCTGACTGTATATAACATCGGTATATAATCATCTGGATTTAACGGACTTCTGTACACCCTATCTGCCCCATAAGTCCGTCAAATAATTGTTTAAGTTTAACGCATCGCTCAACGTACTTGTTCGCGTCATTTCGGCGAATCTAACTAATTGGGTGTAAGGAATGAGTCGGGACACGGGGTCACGTGTAGGGCACGGCTTCACCACATCCAGGGTTGTCTCGACGAGGTGGAGAGAAAGGAAGGGGTTGACGCTGCGAGGACACCCTGTAAAGCATGCATGGCGGACAAGCTCGCCCTGATTGGGACACCTGGTTAATAATCCACTTACCCGCGCACAGGTGGATAATTGGCCACTCACCTGTGCACGGGTTCCCAATCAGGGCAGTTGCGTCGCCTATATAAACCGGCTCCCGTGCTGGTAGCGGGGCCGGATCATTTTCCCTCTTTGCTCGCCGCTGCCGCCTCGTTCGCCGCCGCCGCAGTTTGCGGCGGCGGCGTTCCAGGATCAATGGACGACTGGAATGCAGCAACTCCGTGGAGGGTACTCAATACATACACAGCACCTACATATGAATAGAAGTTACACACACTACACACGCACAAAGCACCTGAGGATGCCTCTAACGTATGAGGCGAAACGTCGCGATGGGAGGAGAGGGAGCGATCGACGCGGCTGTTCCGAGACAGCAGCTTTCTAAAGCAATCATTGTATACCTCAGCGTCAGTCACTTAAGCTTAAAGGAACCTTTTGTACTACGTAGCTCTTTTGAACAGTTTTACAGCGGGGAGGGGTAAGCAAGTTGTAACATCTCAGGGCACTGGGGGTAATTGAGTCAGGAAAATTAACCCAGGCAGCAGCAGTGTGGTTTTTTTGTGTTATGATTGCTGAATTTCTAGAAAATTACCAGGGCACCCGGCTGATGAGATCAAAATACGAAATTAGAAATTTCCCATTATCAGGGTGAGAAGAAAAGAGAGATTTTTATTTTTATTTTGAGAACGCAGGATTTCGTTCACCATCAGCGGATTCAAAAGGAGAGTTACAATTTTGCAGAACCACATTTTTGTCGTGAAGTAGAGGAGCATTTGGCGAGGCTTTCTCAAATGAAGAGCTTTTTGAAAGCAAATCTCATACATCGAGCCGTGAAAACCTAGACTCGGGCTCTTATTTTCAGCCACGTTTGTGAGGCTCTCCTCTGGTTCGAATCTGCGTCGTGGACTCAATCCACGCCGATAGACGAGACGCGAATTTTTCTGGGGACGTCATCATGACGTCGTGGGTACGCAGCCGCTCAGATCCAGCGAATATAATCCTCCCCCCTCCCCATCAACCTACGCCTAACACGGTAATCCGCGACAGCGGAATCCATGATTCCATCGCACGCAGCGATGCGATGATGGGAAATCCTATCGGAAGAGAGCGTGGGGGGGGGGGTACCGTGACTCCAAAACTTGAGGTATTGGTGCTCAGCCGCGTCATGAAGATTGATATAATGTATCTGTATTGCGAACCGGATTCACGATCCGCCCGCGTGTGTGCTCACCCCCACCGCAAGCCCATTACGTCTGCAAGAGGCAATCGTGAGAAAGGTAATTGACAAAGGGAGAGCGTGTGGTCATCAGCAGTGCTCAGGACCGGGCCACCGCAATCTGCGGAGGTGCTTCACTGGCCCATTCACGATTAACGGGGAGGCCCTAAGGAGGAATTGAGCGGGGCGCTGGCGCACTGAGTAGCACTGTCGCCTCATGGCAAGAAAGTTCCGAGTTCGATTCCCACCTCGGGTTCCTTTCTGTGTGGAGTTTGCACGTTATTTCTCCCCGTGCCCGTGTGGCTTTTCGCCTGGTGCTCCAGTTTCCTCCCACTGTCTAAATACAATGTTGCCCTCTAGGTTAATTGGCCTGCTGAGTAAATATACCAAAAAGTGTTCCCTGCGATCTACTGGCGTTACACCCTGGGTTCCCCCCGGCCTTGCGCTCTCTGTCGGCCGTGATAGGCTCTGTCTTCCCCCTCCTCCGCGACCCTGTACAGAATTAAGTGGATATTGATAAGGAATGAATGAAGCAGTTGCCCACCTTCCTCTTTAGTGGTTAAAATCACAAGGTGACGGGAGAGGTGTAGATGATAAACATATATTTAGAGTGCGATGCGAGCGGTGTAAATGTGACGACAGTAACACCTCGATTTAACGGACGAATAGAGGGGAAAGGCTGTCTGGCAGTTCCTAAGAAAAAGCGGATATTTTATGACGATCTTGCACACAGAGTAATGATCATATCTGATAACAAGCGAAATGTTACGAGCACCATTAAGTAAGGTGATTCACGAGTCTAAATGCAGAAATAAAGCACTAAAATTAATCTAAATATATTGCGTTGAACAAATGTCCCCTAAATCGAGGTGTTACTGTATATAAATGTCGTGGAACGCAGAGACTATAGGGATATGAAATCAATTCGCTTGCGACAGTAATCATAGTCAAATGTGCCGTTATGCAAATCGCATTGTTATTTAAATTCCATAGTTAAGTGAATCGAAAGTATGTTTTGACTGCATTGTTGCGATTTAGACTTGATCTTAGATTTGATGAGGCCCCATTTTTTCGCGAATTCGCTGCCCTCTGAGCAACTCGGGGGCCCCAAAGCTTTTGTCAACTTTGTTCCTGCCTAGCGCCACCGTTGACTACACGAAAATGGAAATACACTGCGAAACGTGATAAACAACTCAATGTATTTTAATCTAAGTGCCCGGTTTTTAATCCGAATAAGTTCCGGAGCTTTCCGTTTCTTTTTTTAACGGAGACCCGTACTGTGACTACGGCTGTGTGGATTTAGCGACTCTCTGATTGCAGCCGAGATGGAATTTGTCACGTGTGAGTTATTTCTACCGACATTGCAATCGCTGCATTTCAGCAAAGCATTTCTTAGGCAATAAACAAAAAACGCTTCTGTATTTTCATCCTATTCGCAAGTAGGAGAACTTTTTTTTTTGAATCATTGTAGACATTGTAGACCTCCTATTTCCGACCCCCAAGTCACACTGGCCAGCAGGGTGAAGTATGGTCAAACAAGCCCATAACCGGCTCAACATAGGGAGGATTTCATGGCTCTCGCAGCTGCTTAAGTACAACTTAAATTGCAATTAAAAAAAAAATCGACTTTCGGAAGAACCTTCATTCGAACGAACGACCCGTTTGGATTTCGGGAAATAAATCTTCTCTCTGGTGTCCTGCGCAGAAAACGTTCACCCCGAGGGTTCGCCGTTGTGCTGCGGGGAGGCACCTCAACCCTGCGACACAACCCTTGGAGCAAACCCACCCACAGCAAGGGGGAGAACACGCAAACGCCGCACAGGCTGCACCACCCACCCTGCACCACCCTGCCGCCGAGGATTGGACGAGCAGCTTTGGTGGGCGATCATCACCGAGCCGTGGGAACACGTGTCGGTGCCATGTTAGGGGTCAATTAAATGGGGGGAGGGGGGTAGCACAATACATCTCTACCCCCGCTGGGAGGCTATCTTTCGTGACTGCGTTGGAGTTGCTGTCACGTGGCTCCCAGATTGCCCGCCGTGACGCGGCGGGCAATCCGATGAGGTCAGTGCAGCAGAGAGCGCACCCTGCCGCTAGCCCAGGGTGACAAAGACAAAGGTCCCCGGTGTAGCCTTAACAGACTGTAGGGCCAAGTTCCGTTAGCGAGCACCTATGAAAGTCGACATGGGACACGGGGGGGTGGGTGGTCAGCACCATACCCAGCTGCCTTTGTGTCTCTACTTCGCGACGTTTCGCCACCGCCCGCATTGGAGAACGCAATGAAACCGTTGAGAAGGAGAGCGAAGGAGGAGGAGGAGGGACACTCGACACGGCTATCCCGAAAGAGGA